>CAKNXH010084209.1:10515-21638 GCA_932178445.1 Andricus quercusramuli
AATAATAATTTTCTTATCTCGGAACTCGAATTTTTTTTACAATTTTTTAAAAATCCTGCAAAAGTAAAAAAATTATCTAGATTCTTTTTAAAAAATTTTGGAAAACTTATTAAATATTCATTTAAAATTACTTTTCTGAACAAAAAATTATTGTTATTTTTTCTAGAAATTTTATTACAAATTTTTGATTCATTTGAAGCCTTTTAAAATGCTTAAAAAATGAATAAATTTTGTGTTCAAAATCATGAAAAATCTACACTGTGTTTTAAATGTTTTGAAATCTTTGCACGTTTCAAACTATTTGGAATCTTTTCAAAACTTCTAAATATTTTTTTAACTTACTTGATTATTTTTCTCAATTAATAATTGTTCGATTGTAATTTATTATTGAAAAAAAATCAATTTTTTAAAATATTCTCTTAAAATTAATTTTTCAAAATAAAAAATCATTTTAAATTTTCCAAGCACACTTAAAAATTTTATATCTGAAACCCTTTTAAGATCCTTAAAAAGCTTCAAAATTTTAATTCGGATTCTTTAAAAATCTCAATTTAGTTTTTTTTGTTGAAATATTTTCCTTTTTAAATTGAGTTGGAATCTTCTCAAATCTATTTTTTTGAAAATTATAATTTTTTAATAAAATGCAACTACTCGTTCGAAAATTTATTTGATTGGTTCATGATTTAACTATTTTGTTTAAAATTCTTTTTTTTTTTTTTGTTAGAAATTAATTTTTCAGATTGAAAATTGACTTTTTCTAGTTGAAAATTCTTTTTTTGTTGTTCAAAATTTGTATTTTTTGGTAGAAAATTAACCTTCTTGAATTTATTTTCCATAAGTCAAGATTTACAATTTTATTTGTCAATTAAACTGTTCGGTTGTAAAATAAATTTTTTGTTGAAAATTTGTATTTTCTGTTAGAAAATTTGTCGTTTTGGCTTGAAAATTCAACAAATTGGCAAAAAATTCAAATACTTGGTTAAAAATGTAACTATTTTGTTGAAAATTCGTTTTCTTTTGGTTAAAAATATTTTATTTTTTATCTGAAAAATTATATTTTTAATAGCAAATATATTCTTCATAAGCTGAAAATTCAACTATTTAATTATAAATTGAGTTTTTGTTGAAAATTCATATTTTCTGGCAGAAAATTCGTCTTTTTGACTCGAAAATTCAACTATTTTGTTGAAAATTCTTTTTGTTTCAGTTTAAAATTAATTTTTTTGGCACTTCATATTTCATAGAAGAAAAGTAATCTTTGGGTACAAATTCATTTTTCATTGTTTTTGAAAAAAATCGTCTTCTTGGAAATAAAAAGAAAATTAAAAAAAAAAAAAAATAACAATTCGAATTTGAAATTACTTTTCAAAATTCTTTTTAAAAATTTTGATTTTTGATTTTTGATTCAAAATCAAGAAAATTTCCATTTTAATTAACGAAGTATTTTAAAAAAGCGTAATTTTCCTCACTCTTGGGAAAATTGTCTCTAATCTAACTTCCTTCCTCATTAACCAGGGATTTATTCATATACTATTGGATTTTCCAGCTTATTGCAGTGCGAAATTTTTAATTAAAAAAATTATTTCTTTTTTATTAACGTTTATTTTTTGTGTTTCATTGAGAAAAGTTATCAGCATTTGTCAAGAAAATTTACATTAAGTTACATTGAAAACTTTATTTATAAAATTATTAATAACAATTTTCAACAAATTTACAACTTCTAAGGAATATCTTTAAAAAAATAGAACAGTTAAATATTCAGATGAAAAAATTAATTCATAATTTAATTTATAATCAAATAGTTGAATTTTCAACTAATAAAGAATATATTTTCAACCAAAAATAGAATAAGTAAATTTTCAGGTAAAAAAATTGATTTTTAACCAAAAAAGATGAATTTTTAACCAATTAGTTGAATTTTCAATCAAAAATATAAATTTTTAACAAAAAAGTTCACTTCGAACCAAATAGTTTGATTTTTCACCAAATTGTTGACTTTGAAACAAAAAAGACGAATTTTCTACCAGAAAATTTAAATTCTTAATAAAAATTTAATTTTCCATCAAACAATTGAAATTTCAATTTCTAAAGGATATATTTTAAAGCATAAATGGAAAAGTTAAATTTTCAGAGAAAGAAATGAAGTATAATATGAATTTTCAAAAAAAAAACAGTTAAATTTGTAACCAAAAAAGATTAATTTTTAACCAATTAGTTAACTTTTTAATGAAAAATATGAATTTCTAACAAAAAATTTCACTTTCAACTAAAAAGTTTAATTTTTGACCAAACTTTTGAAATTTCAAGTCAGAAAAATGAATCTTCAGCAATATTGTTGAATTTTCAACCAAAAGAGACGAATTTTCAACAAAAATTTAATTTAGAATGAAATAATTGAATCCTGAACTTGAAAACAAAATTTTTTCATTCAAAAAATATGAATTTTTAACGGAAAAGTTCACTTTCAACCTAAGATTTTATTTTTTACCAAATTTTTGAATTTTCAAGCCAAAAAAATGAATTTTAAACAAAAATTTAATTTGCAATTAAGTAGTTAAATTTTCAACTTATAAAGAATATATTGCCAACAAAAAATAGAATAGTTAAATTTCAAGATGAAAAAAAAAATTTTCAACTAAAAAAAAACGAATTTTTAATCAAAAATATGAGTTTACAACAAAAAAGTTCAAATTCATACAATTCAATTTGCTTATCAAATTGCTAACAAAAAAAAATTAATTTATAATATAATAGTTGAATTTTCAACTTATGAAGAATAAAGTTATATTTTCAGATGAAAAAATTAATTTTCAATCAAAAGGAAACTCTAGAAAAAAATAACTCTAGAAATAATAAATGACTTAAAATTTTCGAAAAAACAGGACTGGAACATCATTTAGTAAATTTATTTTAAAAAAATTAGACGATTTGGTTGAATATTTTAGGGTACAGGTCGAGTAAGGTGCTAAAAAATCGAAATTTTGGTATAAAAAGTGGAATAACTCTAGAACTGAAAATTTAATGAAAATTTCCTCAATATCGACAATAAAGCTTCATCCAGTCAATTTATCTGAAAATTTTTAGACGAATCGTATGGATATTTTGGGCTACAGGTCGACTAACGTACTAAAAAATCGAATTTTGGGCACAGAAAGTGAAATAACTCTAGAAATAAAAATCTAATCGAAATTTCCGTAAAATTAGCGATCAAACTTCATCCAGTCAATTTATCTGAAAAATTTTAGACGAATCGGATCAATATTTTATAATACAGGTCAAATAAGATGCTAAAAAATGGAATCTTGGGCATAAAAAGTGAAATAACTCTAGAAATAAAAATCTAATCGAAATCTCCTCAGTATTAGCGATGATAATTCATCCAGTCGATTCATCAGAAAATTGTTAGACGAATCGGATGAATATTTTGGGATACGGGTCGGATGAGGTGCTAAAAAATCGAATATTGGGCATAAAAAGTTAAATAACTCTAGAAATAAAATCCTTATCAAAGTTTCCTTGATATCAGCGATAGAACTTCACTTATTCAATTTATCCTGAGTTTTTTCAATAATTTAGTTGAATATTGTAAGCTTCAGGTCGATTAAACTCGAGACTGAACTGCTAAGAAATCGAATTTTGGACATAAAAAGTGAAATAACTCTAGAAATAAAAATCTAATAAAAATTTCCTTAATGTCAGCGATAAAAATTTATCTAGCCAATTTATCTGAAAAATTTTAGACGAATCGGATGGATATTTTGGACCACAGGTCGACTAAGGTACTGAAAAATCGAATTTTGAGCATAAAAAGTGAAATAAATCTCGAAATAAAAATTTAATCTAAATTTCCGTAATATTAGCGATAAAACTTCATCCAGTCAATTTATCTGAAAAATTTTAGACAAATCGGATCAATATTTTATGATACAGGTGAAATAAGGTGCCAACAAGTGGAATCTTGGGCATAAAAAGTGAAATAACTCTAGAAATAAAAATCTAATCGTAATCTCCTCAATATTAGCGATAATAATTCATCCAGTCAATTCATCTTAAAATTTGCAGCCGAATCGGATGGATATTTTAGGATACAGATCGTATAAAGTGCTAAAAAATCGAATTTTGGGCATAAAAAGTTGAATAACTCTAGAAATAAAATTCTAATCAAAATTTCCTCAAAATCAGCTATAGAACTTCACTCATTCAATTCATCCTGAGTTTTTTCAATAATTTAGTTGAATATTGTAAGCCTCAGATCGACTGAACTGCTAAAAATCGAATTTCCAGCACAAAAAGTGAAATAACTCTGGAAATTAAATTCTGAACAAAATTTCCTTTAAATCAGTGGTTGATCTTCATCTTGTCATTCTATCTAGAAATTTTTAGACGAATCAGATAAATACTTTAGTCTAAAGGTCGCCTGAACTGCTAAAAAATCTATTTTTAGACGTAAAAAAAGAAATAACTCTAGAAATAAAAATCAAAATTGGAATTTCCTTAATATCAGCGATACAGCTTCATCTAGTCAATTCATCCTTAAATTTTAAGACGAATCGGATGAATATTTTAGGATACAGGTCGAGTTAACTACTGAAAAATCGAAATTTTTTAGTTGAGAATTCAACGATTCGGTTGAAAATTCATAATATTTATGTTTTTGGTATAAAATGAATTTCCTTGGTTGAAAATTCATTTTTTTGCTCAAAAAACTAACTATTTAGTTGAAAATGTAACTAATAAATTTTGTTTTGTCATTCATATAATCTTATACAATAATAATAATTCACACAAAAATTTTAGAGTTATATTTTTCATTACAAGAAATTCTCCTTGGTAAGATCGTCTTTTTTTTTTGTTACAGAGCAAGGAGCACGTCCCGATAATGGGATCGACTCACGAAAATGAGGTCGGACCCTCGAGAAACATAACTCCTGGAGACGTGTAACTTACTCTTCAGGAAGTACATCGTACCCTCAATGGACTTAAGTCCAAATCTACCAAGTCGGTAATCATTTTGTCCACCTCAGCTTCCCAGGCTCTGCAATAAAGGGAAGAATGATGTCGATACGACGTGACAGATACGATTTGCTTCACTTTCTACGAGGATGAAATAACTTGATGATATAATTGGATAACCTAGAGGGATGCCACTTTCCTAAAAGGAAAAACTCTCTACGCAGCACTTAAGAAACAACGATAAGCAGTTAAATCACTACTGAGGACATTGATCTGCTGAAAGTAATTTTAAAACCTGAATCAAAATTTCCTTTTAAATAGCTGCTAAAAAATCGAATTTCGGGCATAAAAAGTAAAATAACTCTAGAAATGGAAATCGAATCAACATTTCCTTAATGTTAGTGGTGGAACTTCATCTATTCAATTTGTCTGAGAATTTTTAGACGAATCGGATAAATATTTTAGGATACAGGTCGACCAAGGTGCTAAAAAATCGAATTTTTGACATAAAAACTGAAATAACTCTAGAAATAAAAATCTAATCAAAATTTCCTTAATGTTAACGATGAAAATTCATCTAGTCAATTCATCTGAAAAATCTTAGACGAATCGGATGGATATTTTAGGATACAGTTCGAACAAGGTGCTAAAAAATCGAATTTTGGGCATAAAAAGTGAAATAACTCTAGAAATAAAATTCTTATCAAAATTTCCTTAATACCAGCAATCAAACTTCATCTAGTCAAGTTATCTCAAAATTTTCAGACCAATTGGATAAATATTTCGGGCTACAGGTAGAGCAAGGTGCTAAAAAATCTAATTTTGGGCATAAAAAGTGAGATGACTCTAGAAATAAAGATCTAATCAAAATTTCCTTGAAATCTGCAATAGAACTCCATCTATTCAATTTATCCTGAGATTTTCAAATGATTTAGTTGAATATTGTCAGCTTCAGGTCGACTGAACTGCTAAAAGATCCAATTTTCAGCACAAAAAGTGAAATAACTCTAGAAACAAAATTCTAAACAAAATTTTCTTGTAATTAGTGGTGGAACTTCATCTATTTATTTTATCTGAAAAATTTTAGACGAATCAGATGAACATTTTAGTATACAGGTCGTGTGTACTACGAAAAAATCGAAAGTTTGACATAAAAATTGAGATAACTCAAGAAATGATTCATTAATCAAATTTCCTGAAAAATAGCACATGATCTTCATTTAGTCAATTTATCTGAAAAATGTGTAGGCGAATCGGATGAATATTTCAGGATACAGGTCGACTAAGGTACTAAAAATTATATTTTTTGCACAAAAAGTAAAATAACTTTAGAAATACAAATCTAATTAAAATTTCCCTAAAATCTGCGATGGAGCTTCATCTAGTCAATTTAGCTGAAAAACTTCAAATGAATCGGATGAAAATTTTAGAATAAAGGTCGTGTGAACTACTAAAAATCGAAATTTGGGCATGAAAACTGAAATAACTCCAGAAATAAAAAAAGAATTATAATTTGCTTGAAACCAGCGACTGAACTTTATCTAGTTAATTTATCTAAAAAGTTTTAGACGAATCAGTTTAATAGTTTAGGCTACAAGTTAACTTAACTGCTAAGAAATCGAATTCTGGGCATAAGAAGTAAAATAACTCTAGACATAAAAATCTAATTAAAATCTTAATGAAATCAGCGATGGAACTTTATCCAGTCAATTCATTTGAAAATTCTTAAACGAATCGGATGAATATTTTAGGATACAGGTCGAGTAAAGTGATAAAAAATCGAATTTTGTATACAAAAAGTCAAATAACTCTAGAAATGAAAATCTAATAAAAATTTCCCCAATATTAGCGATTAAACTGCATCTAGTTGATTTATCTGAGAAATTCCAGACGAATCGGATGAGTATTTTGGGCTAAAGGTCAAATAAGGTGCCAAATAAATTAATTTCGGGCATAAAAAGTAAAATAACTCTAGAAATAAAAATCTAATCAAAATTCCCTTAATATCAGCGATGAAACTTTATCTATTCAATTTGTCTGGAAATTTTCAGACAAATTAGATGGATATTTTAGGATAGAGGTCGACTAAGGTGCTAGAAAATTGAAATTCGAGCGAAAAAAGTAAAATAACTCTAGAAACGAAAATCTAATAAAAATTTCCTCAATACCAGCGATGAAACTTCATCTAGTCAAGTTATCTGAAAATTTTTAGACCAATTGGATGAATATTTTGGGCTACAGGTAGAGCAAGGTGCTAAAAAATTAAATTTTGGGCATAAAAAGTGAGATGACTCTAGAAATAAAACTCTAATAAAAATTTCCTCAATATCAGCTATGAAACTTCATCTAGTTAATTCATCTGAAAATTTGTTAACGAACCGGATGGATATTTTAGGATTCAGGTCGACTAAGGTGCTAAAAAATTTAATTTTTTGCCCGAAAAGTGAAATAACTCTAGAAATAATGAATGAATCGAAATTTTCTGAAAAACAGCAATTAAACCTCATCTGGTCAATTTATCTGAACATTTTTAGATGAATCGGAGAAATATTTTAGGAGACAGGTGGAGTGCACTACTAAAAAATCGAAAGTTGGGCATAAAAATTGAGATAACTCAAGAAATAATTAATAAAATGAAATTTCCTGAAGAATGGCACATGAACTTCTTCTAGTCAATTTATCTGAAAAATCTTAGACGAATCGGACGAATATTTTAGGATACAGGTTGACTCAGGTGCTAAAAAATGAAATTTTTCGCTTAAAAAGTGAAATAACTCTAGAAATAAAAATCTAATCAATATTACCTTAATATCAATAATGGAGCTTCATCTAGTCATGTTATTTGACACATTTTAGACTATTCGGATTAATATTTCAGAATACAGGTTTTGTGAAATACTAAAAATCGAAATTTTGGGCATTTTAAACTGAAATAACTATATAAATAAAAATCTGATCAAAATTCTCTCGAAATCAGTGATGAAGCTTTCTCTAATCAATTTATCCTGCATTTTCCAGTTGAATCGATTAAAATTTGCAAACAACAAGTCGATTAAACTGATAAAAATCGACTTTCGAGCGTAAAATAATGAATAACTCTGAAACTAAAAATTTAATTAAAACTTCCTCGAACCCTGCGACAACACTCCATTTAGTCAATCCGCCTGAGAAATTTTAGGTGAATCAAATGAATATTTCAGGCTGCAGGTCGACTTTACTGTTAAAAAATTGAACTTTAGGCATAAAAACTGAAATAACTCTAGTACTCATAAATTGATTGGAATTTCCTTGCAAATTAACGATAGAACTTCATCTAGTCAATCCATCTGGAAATTTTTAGACAAATATGATGAAAATTTCAAGCTGCAGGTTGACTGAACTGCTGAAAAATCGAATTTTTGACGTCAAAAGTGGAATAACTCTAAAAATGAAAATCTAACTGAAATTTTCTCAAAATAGCGATGGAGCTTTACCTAGTCAATTAATCTGGAAACTTTAAGACGATTTCGTTGAAAATTTCAGGCTACAGGTTGAATGAAGTGCCAAAAAAGCGTGTTTTGGGCATAAAAAGTAAAATAACTCTAGAAATAATAAGTAAATCTAAATCTCCTGTATAGTAGCACTATAGTTTTACTTAGTTAGCTTATTCTATAAATTTTGGATGCTCTGGTTAAATTGTGTAGGCTAACAGGTCGACTGAACTACTCAAAAATCGAATTTTGGTCATAAAATGTGAAATAACTCTAGAAAAAAAATCTAATCAAATTTTCCTTCCAAAAACAGCGACAGAGCTTTATCTAGTCAATTTATCTTAAGATTTTTAGACGGTTTTGTTGAAAATTTCAGACTGCAGGTTGACTGAAGTGCCAAAAAGACGAGTTTTGGTCATGAAAAGTAAAATAACTCTAGAAATAAAAGTCTGATCAAAATTTCCTCAAAGTCAGCGATGGAGCTTCATCTGATCAATTTACAAGAAAAATTTTAGACGATTTTGTTGAATATTTTAGGCTAGAGGTTGATTTAAATGCTAAAAAGTCGTGTTTTGGGCATAAAAAGTAAAATAACTCTAGAATTAGAAATCTAATCGAAATATCCTCAAAGTCAGTGATGGAGCTTTATCTCATCAATTTATCTGGAAAATTTGATGAAGCTTCCTCTTGTCAATTTGTTCCACATTATTCAGTTAAATCGAATAAAATTTTCAAAATAAAAGTCGATTCAACTGCTAAAAAATCGATCTTTGGGCGTGAAATAATAAATAACTCTAAAACTAAAAACGTAATTAAAACATCCTTTAAACCAGCGACGGAACTTCATCTGAAAAATTTAAGACGAATCAAATTAATATTTTAGGCTAAAGGTCGACTTAACTGTTGAAAAATCGAATTTTGGGCATAAAAAGTGAAATAACTCCAGAACTAAAAATTGGATTAAATTTCCTTGCAAATAAACAGTAGAGCTTCATCTAGTCAATGCATCTGGAAAATATGAGACAAATCGGATAAATATTTCAAGGTACAGGTTGACTGAACTGCTGAAAAATTGAGTTTTTGGCATAAAAAGTAAAATAACTCTAGAAATAAAAATATAATCAAAATTTCCTCAAAGTCAGCGATAGAGCTTTATCTGGTCAATTTATCTGGGGATTTTTAGACGGTTCTATTGGAAATTTTGGGCTACAGGTTGAATGAAGTGCCAAAAAGGCGTGTTTTGGGCATAAAAAGTGAAATAACTCTAGAAATAACAATCTTATCAAAATTTCCTTAAAGTTAGCGATGGAGCTTCATCTGATCAATTCACTCGAAAAATTTGAGACGATTTTGTTAAATATTTTAGGCTAGAGGTTGATTTAAGTCCTAAAAAGTCGTGGTTTTGGCATAAAAAGTGAAATAACTTAAGAAAGAAACAACTTATCAAAGTATCCTAAAAAGTTGTGCTAGTGCTATATGTAGTTAATGTTTCCTTAAAATTTCAGACGATTCGGTTTTGTTAAAAAACTTTTTTTTTTGTTACAGGATGTCGATACAACGCGACAGAAACGATTCGCTTCACTTTCTACGATAAACTCTTTTTCCCCTCCCCAGAGGACTTCCATATCCTGAAAGTAATTTTACCATCGATTTTCCCACACAAAACTAGATCTTAAAAAAAAAGTAAAAAAAAAAAAGTAAGGACAAATAAGGAAAAACTAAGGACAATTAAAATAGTGAGAAATAAGAATATAATTAGCAGGTAATTCTCAACTCCTGAACTGCGAAGACAATCCAAAAACGAAGTTACCTAATTGTTCTATAATAATAGAGATTAGTATTTATTGCCAGAGGTAGATTAATATTTAAATATAAATAATATTTGTCAGTTGAAGAGGATATATTTGAAATTGTTGACCACAAAAGTACAGATAAGAGGAAAGTCTACAGAATTCTCTATTTGTCGATACTAGAAATTAGAATCGTTGGCTGTCAAGAAATTCAATCGTAGAATTAAATCATTTCGAAATAGATAAGCCAAGCAGATAATAAAATCGAAACAGCTTTTCTGTAATAAAAAGAAAAGGAAAACTAAATAGAAAATATAGCTCTTGAGAGGAAAAATGAATCTCGAGGTAGAATTGATAGCAGGGGTGGTTAGGGGTGGACCACCCCCTGCCCACCTGCCAGCTCCACGTCTTATCAAGATATTCATTGCCGGTGAAAGAGAGGGTGAGTACCTATGTAGCATATCTATGGAGTTACTTCCTTTATCTGTGTGTGAAAGAGAGTTTATTTTAAATTATATAATCCAGGAACACACCCAGCGTCCCAGCGCCTCTCAGTTTATAATACTCTGTCTTTTATGAAGGATATTAAAGAAGCTCAAGCTGATACTCAGCGAGAGGGAATAAACTGGGTATTTCTATTTAAAAAAAAAAATATTATTTTATAAGGGAAAATCCTTCATTCCTTAGTCAAGTGAAGTTAATGTTATGCTAATCCTACTAAATCATGCAATTATGATCGCTATATTGTATACGCCATTTTGAATTTTTAAATTTTGATATAAAATTCGAAATCAGCGACCCCAAACCCCCTTGTAATAAGTTTCATAAAAATCCGACAATGACTTGAAATTATGACCGCCATGCTGTATACGCCATTTTGAATTTTGAAATTTTGATATCAAATTCCAAG
>CAKNXH010084210.1:11932-23052 GCA_932178445.1 Andricus quercusramuli
AATAATAATTTTCTTATCTCGGAACTCGAATTTTTTTTACAATTTTTTAAAAATCCTGCAAAAGTAAAAAAATTATCTAGATTCTTTTTAAAAAATTTTGGAAAACTTATTAAATATTCATTTAAAATTACTTTTCTGAACAAAAAATTATTGTTATTTTTTCTAGAAATTTTATTACAAATTTTTGATTCATTTGAAGCCTTTTAAAATGCTTAAAAAATGAATAAATTTTGTGTTCAAAATCATGAAAAATCTACACTGTGTTTTAAATGTTTTGAAATCTTTGCACGTTTCAAACTATTTGGAATCTTTTCAAAACTTCTAAATATTTTTTTAACTTACTTGATTATTTTTCTCAATTAATAATTGTTCGATTGTAATTTATTATTGAAAAAAAATCAATTTTTTAAAATATTCTCTTAAAATTAATTTTTCAAAATAAAAAATCATTTTAAATTTTCCAAGCACACTTAAAAATTTTATATCTGAAACCCTTTTAAGATCCTTAAAAAGCTTCAAAATTTTAATTCGGATTCTTTAAAAATCTCAATTTAGTTTTTTTTGTTGAAATATTTTCCTTTTTAAATTGAGTTGGAATCTTCTCAAATCTATTTTTTTGAAAATTATAATTTTTTAATAAAATGCAACTACTCGTTCGAAAATTTATTTGATTGGTTCATGATTTAACTATTTTGTTTAAAATTCTTTTTTTTTTTTTTGTTAGAAATTAATTTTTCAGATTGAAAATTGACTTTTTCTAGTTGAAAATTCTTTTTTTGTTGTTCAAAATTTGTATTTTTTGGTAGAAAATTAACCTTCTTGAATTTATTTTCCATAAGTCAAGATTTACAATTTTATTTGTCAATTAAACTGTTCGGTTGTAAAATAAATTTTTTGTTGAAAATTTGTATTTTCTGTTAGAAAATTTGTCGTTTTGGCTTGAAAATTCAACAAATTGGCAAAAAATTCAAATACTTGGTTAAAAATGTAACTATTTTGTTGAAAATTCGTTTTCTTTTGGTTAAAAATATTTTATTTTTTATCTGAAAAATTATATTTTTAATAGCAAATATATTCTTCATAAGCTGAAAATTCAACTATTTAATTATAAATTGAGTTTTTGTTGAAAATTCATATTTTCTGGCAGAAAATTCGTCTTTTTGACTCGAAAATTCAACTATTTTGTTGAAAATTCTTTTTGTTTCAGTTTAAAATTAATTTTTTTGGCACTTCATATTTCATAGAAGAAAAGTAATCTTTGGGTACAAATTCATTTTTCATTGTTTTTGAAAAAAATCGTCTTCTTGGAAATAAAAAGAAAATTAAAAAAAAAAAAAAATAACAATTCGAATTTGAAATTACTTTTCAAAATTCTTTTTAAAAATTTTGATTTTTGATTTTTGATTCAAAATCAAGAAAATTTCCATTTTAATTAACGAAGTATTTTAAAAAAGCGTAATTTTCCTCACTCTTGGGAAAATTGTCTCTAATCTAACTTCCTTCCTCATTAACCAGGGATTTATTCATATACTATTGGATTTTCCAGCTTATTGCAGTGCGAAATTTTTAATTAAAAAAATTATTTCTTTTTTATTAACGTTTATTTTTTGTGTTTCATTGAGAAAAGTTATCAGCATTTGTCAAGAAAATTTACATTAAGTTACATTGAAAACTTTATTTATAAAATTATTAATAACAATTTTCAACAAATTTACAACTTCTAAGGAATATCTTTAAAAAAAATAGAACAGTTAAATATTCAGATGAAAAAATTAATTCATAATTTAATTTATAATCAAATAGTTGAATTTTCAACTAATAAAGAATATATTTTCAACCAAAAATAGAATAAGTAAATTTTCAGGTAAAAAAATTGATTTTTAACCAAAAAAGGTGAATTTTTAACCAATTAGTTGAATTTTCAATCAAAAATATAAATTTTTAACAAAAAAGTTCACTTCGAACCAAATAGTTTGATTTTTCACCAAATTGTTGACTTTGAAACAAAAAAGACGAATTTTCTACCAGAAAATTTAAATTCTTAATAAAAATTTAATTTTCCATCAAACAATTGAAATTTCAATTTCTAAAGGATATATTTTAAAGCATAAATGGAAAAGTTAAATTTTCAGAGAAAGAAATGAAGTATAATATGAATTTTCAAAAAAAAAACAGTTAAATTTGTAACCAAAAAAGATTAATTTTTAACCAATTAGTTAACTTTTTAATGAAAAATATGAATTTCTAACAAAAAATTTCACTTTCAACTAAAAAGTTTAATTTTTGACCAAACTTTTGAAATTTCAAGTCAGAAAAATGAATCTTCAGCAATATTGTTGAATTTTCAACCAAAAGAGACGAATTTTCAACAAAAATTTAATTTAGAATGAAATAATTGAATCCTGAACTTGAAAACAAAATTTTTTCATTCAAAAAATATGAATTTTTAACGGAAAAGTTCACTTTCAACCAAAGATTTTATTATTTACCAAATTTTTGAATTTTCAAGCCAAAAAAATGAATTTTAAACAAAAATTTAATTTGCAATTAAGTAGTTAAATTTTCAACTTATAAAGAATATATTGCCAACAAAAAATAGAATAGTTAAATTTCAAGATGAAAAAAAAAATTTTCAACTAAAAAAAAACGAATTTTTAATCAAAAATATGAGTTTACAACAAAAAAGTTCAAATTCATACAATTCAATTTGCTTATCAAATTGCTAACAAAAAAAAATTAATTTATAATATAATAGTTGAATTTTCAACTTATGAAGAATAAAGTTATATTTTCAGATGAAAAAATTAATTTTCAATCAAAAGGAAACTCTAGAAAAAAATAACTCTAGAAATAATAAATGACTTAAAATTTTCGAAAAAACAGGACTGGAACATCATTTAGTAAATTTATTTTAAAAAAATTAGACGATTTGGTTGAATATTTTAGGGTACAGGTCGAGTAAGGTGCTAAAAAATCGAAATTTTGGTATAAAAAGTGGAATAACTCTAGAACTGAAAATTTAATGAAAATTTCCTCAATATCGACAATAAAGCTTCATCCAGTCAATTTATCTGAAAATTTTTAGACGAATCGTATGGATATTTTGGGCTACAGGTCGACTAACGTACTAAAAAATCGAATTTTGGGCACAGAAAGTGAAATAACTCTAGAAATAAAAATCTAATCGAAATTTCCGTAAAATTAGCGATCAAACTTCATCCAGTCAATTTATCTGAAAAATTTTAGACGAATCGGATCAATATTTTATAATACAGGTCAAATAAGATGCTAAAAAATGAAATCTTGGGCATAAAAAGTGAAATAACTCTAGAAATAAAAATCTAATCGAAATCTCCTCAGTATTAGCGATGATAATTCATCCAGTCGATTCATCAGAAAATTGTTAGACGAATCGGATGAATATTTTGGGATACGGGTCGGATGAGGTGCTAAAAAATCGAATATTGGGCATAAAAAGTTAAATAACTCTAGAAATAAAATCCTTATCAAAGTTTCCTTGATATCAGCGATAGAACTTCACTTATTCAATTTATCCTGAGTTTTTTCAATAATTTAGTTGAATATTGTAAGCTTCAGGTCGATTAAACTCGAGACTGAACTGCTAAGAAATCGAATTTTGGACATAAAAAGTGAAATAACTCTAGAAATAAAAATCTAATAAAAATTTCCTTAATGTCAGCGATAAAAATTTATCTAGCCAATTTATCTGAAAAATTTTAGACGAATCGGATGGATATTTTGGACCACAGGTCGACTAAGGTACTGAAAAATCGAATTTTGAGCATAAAAAGTGAAATAAATCTCGAAATAAAAATTTAATCTAAATTTCCGTAATATTAGCGATAAAACTTCATCCAGTCAATTTATCTGAAAAATTTTAGACAAATCGGATCAATATTTTATGATACAGGTGAAATAAGGTGCCAACAAGTGGAATCTTGGGCATAAAAAGTGAAATAACTCTAGAAATAAAAATCTAATCGTAATCTCCTCAATATTAGCGATAATAATTCATCCAGTCAATTCATCTTAAAATTTGCAGCCGAATCGGATGGATATTTTAGGATACAGATCGTATAAAGTGCTAAAAAATCGAATTTTGGGCATAAAAAGTTGAATAACTCTAGAAATAAAATTCTAATCAAAATTTCCTCAAAATCAGCTATAGAACTTCACTCATTCAATTCATCCTGAGTTTTTTCAATAATTTAGTTGAATATTGTAAGCCTCAGATCGACTGAACTGCTAAAAATCGAATTTCCAGCACAAAAAGTGAAATAACTCTGGAAATTAAATTCTGAACAAAATTTCCTTTAAATCAGTGGTTGATCTTCATCTTGTCATTCTATCTAGAAATTTTTAGACGAATCAGATAAATACTTTAGTCTAAAGGTCGCCTGAACTGCTAAAAAATCTATTTTTAGACGTAAAAAAAGAAATAACTCTAGAAATAAAAATCAAAATTGGAATTTCCTTAATATCAGCGATACAGCTTCATCTAGTCAATTCATCCTTAAATTTTAAGACGAATCGGATGAATATTTTAGGATACAGGTCGAGTTAACTACTGAAAAATCGAAATTTTTTAGTTGAGAATTCAACGATTCGGTTGAAAATTCATAATATTTATGTTTTTGGTATAAAATGAATTTCCTTGGTTGAAAATTCATTTTTTTGCTCAAAAAACTAACTATTTAGTTGAAAATGTAACTAATAAATTTTGTTTTGTCATTCATATAATCTTATACAATAATAATAATTCACACAAAAATTTTAGAGTTATATTTTTCATTACAAGAAATTCTCCTTGGTAAGATCGTCTTTTTTTTTTGTTACAGAGCAAGGAGCACGTCCCGATAATGGGATCGACTCACGAAAATGAGGTCGGACCCTCGAGAAACATAACTCCTGGAGACGTGTAACTTACTCTTCAGGAAGTACATCGTACCCTCAATGGACTTAAGTCCAAATCTACCAAGTCGGTAATCATTTTGTCCACCTCAGCTTCCCAGGCTCTGCAATAAAGGGAAGAATGATGTCGATACGACGTGACAGATACGATTTGCTTCACTTTCTACGAGGATGAAATAACTTGATGATATAATTGGATAACCTAGAGGGATGCCACTTTCCTAAAAGGAAAAACTCTCTACGCAGCACTTAAGAAACAACGATAAGCAGTTAAATCACTACTGAGGACATTGATCAGCTGAAAGTAATTTTAAAACATGAATCAAAATTTCCTGTTAAATAGCTGCTAAAAAATCGAATTTCGGGCATAAAAAGTAAAATAACTCTAGAAATGGAAATCGAATCAACATTTCATCAATGTTAGTGGTGGAACTTCATCTATTCAATTTGTCTGAGAATTTTTAGACGAATCGGATAAATATTTTAGGATACAGGTCGACCAAGGTGCTAAAAAATCGAATTTTTGACATAAAAACTGAAATAACTCTAGAAATAAAAATCTAATCAAAATTTCCTTAATGTTAACGATGAAAATTCATCTAGTCAATTCATCTGAAAAATCTTAGACGAATCGGATGGATATTTTAGGATACAGTTCGAACAAGGTGCTAAAAAATCGAATTTTGGGCATAAAAAGTGAAATAACTCTAGAAATAAAATTCTTATCAAAATTTCCTTAATACCAGCAATCAAACTTCATCTAGTCAAGTTATCTCAAAATTTTCAGACCAATTGGATAAATATTTCGGGCTACAGGTAGAGCAAGGTGCTAAAAAATCTAATTTTGGGCATAAAAAGTGAGATGACTCTAGAAATAAAGATCTAATCAAAATTTCCTTGAAATCTGCAATAGAACTCCATCTATTCAATTTATCCTGAGATTTTCAAATGATTTAGTTGAATATTGTCAACTTCAGGTCGACTGAACTGCTAAAAGATCGAATTTTCAGCACAAAAAGTGAAATAACTCTAGAAACAAAATTCTAAACAAAATTTTCTTGTAATTAGTGGTGGAACTTCATCTATTTATTTTATCTGAAAAATTTTAGACGAATCAGATGAACATTTTAGTATACAGGTCGTGTGTACTACGAAAAAATCGAAAGTTTGACATAAAAATTGAGATAACTCAAGAAATGATTCATTAATCAAATTTCCTGAAAAATAGCACATGATCTTCATTTAGTCAATTTATCTGAAAAATGTGTAGGCGAATCGGATGAATATTTCAGGATACAGGTCGACTAAGGTACTAAAAATTATATTTTTTGCACAAAAAGTAAAATAACTTTAGAAATACAAATCTAATTAAAATTTCCCTAAAATCTGCGATGGAGCTTCATCTAGTCAATTTAGCTGAAAAACTTCAAATGAATCGGATGAAAATTTTAGAATAAAGGTCGTGTGAACTACTAAAAATCGAAATTTGGGCATGAAAACTGAAATAACTCCAGAAATAAAAAAAGAATTATAATTTGCTTGAAACCAGCGACTGAACTTTATCTAGTTAATTTATCTAAAAAGTTTTAGACGAATCAGTTTAATAGTTTAGGCTACAAGTTAACTTAACTGCTAAGAAATCGAATTCTGGGCATAAGAAGTAAAATAACTCTAGACATAAAAATCTAATTAAAATCTTAATGAAATCAGCGATGGAACTTTATCCAGTCAATTCATTTGAAAATTCTTAAACGAATCGGATGAATATTTTAGGATACAGGTCGAGTAAAGTGATAAAAAATCGAATTTTGTATACAAAAAGTCAAATAACTCTAGAAATGAAAATCTAATAAAAATTTCCCCAATATTAGCGATTAAACTGCATCTAGTTGATTTATCTGAGAAATTCCAGACGAATCGGATGAGTATTTTGGGCTAAAGGTCAAATAAGGTGCCAAATAAATTAATTTCGGGCATAAAAAGTAAAATAACTCTAGAAATAAAAATCTAATCAAAATTCCCTTAATATCAGCGATGAAACTTTATCTATTCAATTTGTCTGGAAATTTTCAGACAAATTAGATGGATATTTTAGGATACAGGTCGACTAAGGTGCTAGAAAATTGAAATTCGAGCGAAAAAAGTAAAATAACTCTAGAAACGAAAATCTAATAAAAATTTCCTCAATACCAGCGATGAAACTTCATCTAGTCAAGTTATCTGAAAATTTTTAGACCAATTGGATGAATATTTTGGGCTACAGGTAGAGCAAGGTGCTAAAAAATTAAATTTTGGGCATAAAAAGTGAGATGACTCTAGAAATAAAACTCTAATAAAAATTTCCTCAATATCAGCTATGAAACTTCATCTAGTTAATTCATCTGAAAATTTGTTAACGAACCGGATGGATATTTTAGGATTCAGGTCGACTAAGGTGCTAAAAAATTTAATTTTTTGCCCGAAAAGTGAAATAACTCTAGAAATAATGAATGAATCGAAATTTTCTGAAAAACAGCAATTAAACCTCATCTGGTCAGTTTATCTGAACATTTTTAGATGAATCGGAGAAATATTTTAGGAGACAGGTGGAGTGCACTACTAAAAAATCGAAAGTTGGGCATAAAAATTGAGATAACTCAAGAAATAATTAATAAAATGAAATTTCCTGAAGAATGGCACATGAACTTCTTCTAGTCAATTTATCTGAAAAATCTTAGACGAATCGGACGAATATTTTAGGATACAGGTTGACTCAGGTGCTAAAAAATGAAATTTTTCGCTTAAAAAGTGAAATAACTCTAGAAATAAAAATCTAATCAATATTACCTTAATATCAATAATGGAGCTTCATCTAGTCATGTTATTTGACACATTTTAGACTATTCGGATTAATATTTCAGAATACAGGTTTTGTGAAATACTAAAAATCGAAATTTTGGGCATTTTAAACTGAAATAACTATATAAATAAAAATCTGATCAAAATTCTCTCGAAATCAGTGATGAAGCTTTCTCTAATCAATTTATCCTGCATTTTTCAGTTGAATCGATTAAAATTTGCAAACAACAAGTCGATTAAACTGATAAAAATCGACTTTCGAGCGTAAAATAATGAATAACTCTGAAACTAAAAATTTAATTAAAACTTCCTCGAACCCTGCGACAACACTCCATTTAGTCAATCCGCCCGAGAAATTTTAGGTGAATCAAATGAATATTTCAGGCTGCAGGTCGACTTTACTGTTAAAAAATTGAACTTTAGGCATAAAAACTGAAATAACTCTAGTACTCATAAATTGATTGGAATTTCCTTGCAAATTAACGATAGAACTTCATCTAGTCAATCCATCTGGAAATTTTTAGACAAATATGATGAAAATTTCAAGCTGCAGGTTGACTGAACTGCTGAAAAATCGAATTTTTGACGTCAAAAGTGGAATAACTCTAAAAATGAAAATCTAACTGAAATTTTCTCAAAATAGCGATGGAGCTTTACCTAGTCAATTAATCTGGAAACTTTAAGACGATTTCGTTGAAAATTTCAGGCTACAGGTTGAATGAAGTGCCAAAAAAGCGTGTTTTGGGCATAAAAAGTAAAATAACTCTAGAAATAATAAGTAAATCTAAATCTCCTGTATAGTAGCACTATAGTTTTACTTAGTTAGCTTATTCTATAAATTTTGGATGCTCTGGTTAAATTGTGTAGGCTAACAGGTCGACTGAACTACTCAAAAATCGAATTTTGGTCATAAAATGTGAAATAACTCTAGAAAAAAAATCTAATCAAATTTTCCTTCCAAAAACAGCGACAGAGCTTTATCTAGTCAATTTATCTTAAGATTTTTAGACGGTTTTGTTGAAAATTTCAGACTGCAGGTTGACTGAAGTGCCAAAAAGACGAGTTTTGGTCATGAAAAGTAAAATAACTCTAGAAATAAAAGTCTGATCAAAATTTCCTCAAAGTCAGCGATGGAGCTTCATCTGATCAATTTACAAGAAAAATTTTAGACGATTTTGTTGAATATTTTAGGCTAGAGGTTGATTTAAATGCTAAAAAGTCGTGTTTTGGGCATAAAAAGTAAAATAACTCTAGAATTAGAAATCTAATCGAAATATCCTCAAAGTCAGTGATGGAGCTTTATCTCATCAATTTATCTGGAAAATTTGATGAAGCTTCCTCTTGTCAATTTGTTCCACATTATTCAGTTAAATCGAATAAAATTTTCAAAATAAAAGTCGATTCAACTGCTAAAAAATCGATCTTTGGGCGTGAAATAATAAATAACTCTAAAACTAAAAACGTAATTAAAACATCCTTTAAACCAGCGTCGGAACTTCATCTGAAAAATTTAAGACGAATCAAATTAATATTTTAGGCTAAAGGTCGACTTAACTGTTGAAAAATCGAATTTTGGGCATAAAAAGTGAAATAACTCCAGAACTAAAAATTGGATTAAATTTCCTTGCAAATAAACAGTAGAGCTTCATCTAGTCAATGCATCTGGAAAATATGAGACAAATCGGATAAATATTTCAAGGTACAGGTTGACTGAACTGCTGAAAAATTGAGTTTTTGGCATAAAAAGTAAAATAACTCTAGAAATAAAAATATAATCAAAATTTCCTCAAAGTCAGCGATAGAGCTTTATCTGGTCAATTTATCTGGGGATTTTTAGACGGTTCTATTGGAAATTTTGGGCTACAGGTTGAATGAAGTGCCAAAAAGGCGTGTTTTGGGCATAAAAAGTGAAATAACTCTAGAAATAACAATCTTATCAAAATTTCCTTAAAGTTAGCGATGGAGCTTCATCTGATCAATTCACTCGAAAAATTTGAGACGATTTTGTTAAATATTTTAGGCTAGAGGTTGATTTAAGTCCTAAAAAGTCGTGGTTTTGGCATAAAAAGTGAAATAACTTAAGAAAGAAACAACTTATCAAAGTATCCTAAAAAGTTGTGCTAGTGCTATATGTAGTTAATGTTTCCTTAAAATTTCAGACGAATCGGTTTGTTAAAAAACTTTTTTTTTTGTTACAGGATGTCGATACAACGCGACAGAAACGATTCGCTTCACTTTCTACGATAAACTCTTTTTCCCCTCCCCAGAGGACTTCCATATCCTGAAAGTAATTTTACCATCGATTTTCCCACACAAAACTAGATCTTAAAAAAAAGTAAAAAAAAAAGTAAGGACAAATAAGGAAAAACTAAGGACAATTAAAATAGTGAGAAATAAGAATGTAATTAGCAGGTAATTCTCAACTCCTGAACTGCGAAGACAATCCAAAAACGAAGTTACCTAATTGTTCTATAATAATAGAGATTAGTATTTATTGCCAGAGGTAGATTAATATTTAAATATAAATAATATTTGTCAGTTGAAGAGGATATATTTGAAATTGTTGACCACAAAAGTACAGATAAGAGGAAAGTCTACAGAATTCTCTATTTGTCGATACTAGAAATTAGAATCGTTGGCTGTCAAGAAATTCAATCGTAGAATTAAATCATTTCGAAATAGATAAGCCAAGCAGATAATAAAATCGAAACAGCTTTTCTGTAATAAAAAGAAAAGGAAAACTAAATAGAAAATATAGCTCTTGAGAGGAAAAATGAATCTCGAGGTAGAATTGATAGCAGGGGTGGTTAGGGGTGGACCACCCCCTGCCCACCTGCCAGCTCCACGTCTTATCAAGATATTCATTGCCGGTGAAAGAGAGGGTGAGTACCTATGTAGCATATCTATGGAGTTACTTCCTTTATCTGTGTGTGAAAGAGAGTTTATTTTAAATTATATAATCCAGGAACACACCCAGCGTCCCAGCGCCTCTCAGTTTATAATACTCTGTCTTTTATGAAGGATATTAAAGAAGCTCAAGCTGATACTCAGCGAGAGGGAATAAACTGGGTATTTCTATTTAAAAAAAAAAAAATTATTTTATAAGGGAAAATCCTTCATTCCTTAGTCAAGTGAAGTTAATGTTATGCTAATCCTACTAAATCATGCAATTATGATCGCTATATTGTATACGCCATTTTGAATTTTTAAATTTTGATATAAAATTCGAAATCAGCGACCCCAAACCCCCTTGTAATAAGTTTCATAAAAATCCGACAATGACTTGAAATTATGACCGCCATGCTGTATACGCCATTTTGAATTTTGAAATTTTGATATCAAATTCCAAG
>CAKNXH010084211.1:0-15089 GCA_932178445.1 Andricus quercusramuli
TCCTATCCGATCCTTTCCGATCCTATTCTAACCCATTCTTCCCAATCCTATCTGATCCTATCCTAATTTATCCAATCCTGTCCTATCAGATCCTATCTGATTAAATCATATCGGTTCCGATCCTATCTAATCCTGTCCTATCTGATCATGCCCTATCCGATCCTATTCTACCCCATTCTTCCCGATCCTATCTGATCCTACCCTAATTTATCCGATCCTGTCCTATCAGATCCTATCTGATTCAATTATATCCGTTCCAATCCTATCTGATCCTGCTCTATCCGATCCTATCCGATCCTATTATACCCTATTCATCCCGATCCTATCTGATCCGATCCTATCCGATCCTATTCTATCCCTTTCTTCCTTATCCTATCTGAACCTATCCTAATTTATACAATCTTGTCCTATCAGATCCATATCTGATTCAATCATATCCGTTCCGATACTATCTGATCCTATCCGATCCTATTATCGATCTCGATCCTATCTGATACTATCCTAATTTATCCAATCCTGTCCTATCAGATCCTATCTGATTCAATCATATCCGTTCCAATAGTATCTGATCCTGTCCTATCCGAGCCTATCTGATCCTATTCTTCCCATTCTTCCCGATCCTATCTGATCCTATCCTATCTTATCAGATCATGTCCTATCAGATTCTATCCGCTTCAATCATATCCGTTCCGATCTTATCTGATCCTGTCCTATACGATCCTATCTGATCCTATCATACCCCATTCTACCCGATCCTACCTAATCCCTTCCTACCTTGTCTGATCCTGTCCTATCAGATTCTATCCGATTCATTCATATCCGTTCGGATCCTATCTGATCCTATCCTATTCGATCCTATCCGATCCTATTCTACCCAATTGTACCCGATCCTATCTGATCCTATTCAACCCAATTCCACCCGATCCTATCTGATCCCATACTATCTTATCCGATCCTGTCCTATCAGACCCTATCCGATTCAATCATATCCGTTCCGATCCTATCTGATTCTGTCCTATCATATCCGATCTGTTTTTATCCTATCCTGTTCTCCTTATCTCATACTATTCTGTCGATCTTAACGAGCCTAACCGATCTTCTTCTTTCTATCACATCTTATCCTATTCTATCTTATTCGATCCTACCCTATCATATTATATCCGATCATACCGGATCCCATCCAATCATATCTGATCCGATCCTATGTGATCCTATATTGTGTTGTCCGATAATATATTATATCCTTTTAGATTCTATCTGAACCTAACCGATCCTATACTTTCTATCCTATCTTATCCTATTATACACTATTTGATCCTACCCTATCATATTATATCCGGGCCTATCCGATCTTATCCAATCCCATATGATCCTACCCTATTCTATTCAATCCTATTCTACCCTTCCTATCCTCTCGTATACTATTAGATCCTATCCGACCCTATATGATCCTGTCCTATCCGATACTGTTTGATTCTATATGATCCGATCCCATCATATTTGATCCTATCTGATCCGGTCCTATCGTAGAATGTCCGATTCGACCTAATTTTATCCAATCATATGCTATTCTTCCTATCCTATCTTATTCCATCCTTTGTATCCTATATTATTCTATTCTACCCTATCTGCTTTATCTAATCCTATACTTTCTATTTCATTGTATCCTATTCTATCATATCCGATCTTATATGATTCTATCGGATCCTTTTTAATCCAATCCTATATAATCCTATCCGGTTCTATATAATCCTATCTGATCCAATCCTATCCGAATCTGTCCTATCTGGTCGTAACCGATCCTATCGAATCTAATTCTACCATATCCTCACATTCCTATCCTATCCTATCCTATCGTATCAGGTACTATATGATTCTATCTAACCCGATCCTATACAATCCTATCTGATCCTATTTGATCCTATCCGATGAACTGAGATCCTACCTGATCCGATTGTATCTTTGTCGATCCTGTTCTACCAGATACTATCCGATTCAATCATATCCGTTCCGATCCTATCTGATTCTGTCCTATCATATCCGATCTGTTTTTATCCTATCCTGTTCTTCTTATCTGAAACTATTCTGTCGATCCTAACGAGCCTAACCCATCTGATTCTTTTTATCACATTTTATCCGATTCTATCTTATTTGATCCTACCCTATCATATTATATCCGATCATACCGGATACCATCCAATCCTATCTGATCCGATCCTATATGGTCCAATATTGTGTTATCCGATAATATATCATATCCTTTCCGGTTCTATGTGAACCTCACCGATCCTATAGTTTCTATCCTATCTTATCCTATTCTACCCTATTTGATCCTACCCTATCACATTATATCCACGCCTATCCGATCCTATCCAATCCCATATGATCCTACCCTATTCAATTCAATCCTATTCTACCCTTCCTATCCTCTCGTATACTATTAGATCCTATCCGACCCTATATGATCCTGTCCTATCCGATACTGTTTGATTCTATATGATCCGATCCCATCATATTTGATCCTATCTGATCCGGTCCTATCGTAGAATATCCGATTCGACCTAATTTTATCCAATCATATGCTATTCTTCCTATCCTATCTTATTCCATCCTTTGTATCCTATATTATTCTATTCTACCCTTTCTGCTTTATCTAATCCTATACTTTCTATTTCATTGTATCCTATTCTATCATATCCGATCTTATATGATTCTATCGGATCCTTTTTAATCCAATCCTATATTATCCTATCCGGTTCTATATAATCCTATCTGATCCAATCCTATCCGAATCTGTCCTATCTGGTAATAAGCGATCCTATCGAATCTAATTTTCCTATCCTATCCTATCCTATTCTATCGTATCAGGTAATATATGAATCTATCCAACACGATCCTATACAATCCTATCTGATCCTGTTTGATCCTGTATCTTACCAGATACTATCCGATTCGATCATATCCGTACCTATGCTTTCTGATCCTGTCCTATATGATCCGATCTGATTCCATCCTATCCTATCCTTCTTATCTTATACTATTCTGTCGATCTTAACGAGACTAACCGATTCTATCCTTTCTATCCCATCTTATCCTATTTCATCTTATTCGATCATGTCCTACCAGATACTATCCGATTCAATCATATTCGTTTCGATTCTATCTCATCCTGTCCTATCCAATTCTATCCGATCCTATTCTTCCTTTTTCTTCACGATCCTATCCTATCTTATCCGATCCTATCCTATCAGATCCTATCCGATTCAATTATATCCGTTCCGATCCTATCTGATCCTGTCCTATCTGATCGTGTTCTATCCGATCCTTTCCGATCCTATTCTACCCCATTCTTCCCGATCCTATCTGATCCTATCCTAATTGATCTAATCCTGTCCTATCAGATCCTATCTGATTCAATCATATCCGTTCCAATAATATCTGATCCTGTCCTATCCGATCCTATCTAATCCTATTCTTCCCTATTCTTCCCGATCCTATCTGATTCTATCCTATCTTGTCCGATCATGTCCTATCAGATCTTATCCGATTCAATCATATCCGTTCCGATCTCATCTGATTCTGTCCTGTACGATCCTATCCGATCCTATCATACCCCATTCTACCTGATCCTATCTGATCCCTTCCTATCTTGTCCGATTCTGTCCTATCAGATTCTATCCGCTTCATTCATATCCGTTCCGATCCTATCTGATCCTATCCTATTCGATCCTATCTGATCCTATTCTACCCAATTGTACCCGATCCTATCTGATCCTATTCAACCCAATTCTACCCGATCCTATCTGATCCCATACTATCTTATCCGATCCTGTCCTATCAGACCCTATCCGATTCAATTATATCCGTACCGATGCTTTCTGATTCTCCTTATCTCATACTATTCTGTCGATCATAACGAGCCTAACCGATCTTATTCTTTCTATCACATCTTATCCTATTCTATCTTATTCAATCCTACCCTATCAAATTATATCCGATCATACCAGATCCCATCCAATCCTATCTGATCCGATCCTATATGATTCAATATTGTGATATCCGATAATATATCATATCCTTTCCGATTCTATCTGAACCTAACCGATCCTATACTTTGTATCCTATCTTATCCTATTCCACTCTATTTGATCCTACCCTATCATATTATATCCTGGCCTATCCGATCCTATCCAATATCCTATCCTCTCGTATGCTATTAAATCCTATCCGACCCTATATAATCCTGTCCTATCCGATACTGTTTGATTCTATCTGATCCGATCCTATCTATCATATCCGGTTTTATTCAGAATCAATAAAAATTTATATTCTACAAAAGAAGGGTCTGTAGCCTATTCAATATTGTATTTGAAATGTTTATTTTTTTTTCACTCAGAAAGATCACTCGGAACCATAGATTCTATATATGATCCTATCCTTCCCCATCCAATTTCATCCTATTTTATCCTTCCTATCCTATCGCATCCTTTTCTATCCTATTCGACCCTATCTGATCCTGTCATATCCGTTCCTAGTCGATGCTATCCGATTTTATCTCATTCTATCGTATCTTATCCTATTTTATCGTATCTAAACCTAACCGATCACATCCTATCTCATCCTATTCTATCTAGTCCCGCACGATCCTATCCAATCCTATCTCATCCCATCCTGTCCTACCTGATCTGATATAATCTCATCCTATCAAATTCTTCATATCCTATATTATCTTATCCTGATCAGAACCTATATGATCCTATCCTATCTAATCGCATTCAATTATATCTGATATGATCCTATCATATCCCGATCCTATCTGATCCTATCCTCCCTTATCCGATCCTATCCGATCCTATTCTACCCCATTCTTCCCGATCCTATCTGATCCTATCCTTATTTATCCGATCCAATCCTATCTGATTCTATACGGTACTATCATAGCTGATCCTATTCTATCGACCCCTACAAGATCCTATACATTCCTATACGATCCGATTCTATTATAGTATATCCTATTCTACCTAATTTTATCCAATTATATGCCATTCTTACCATCCTATCTCTCTATTCGATCCTATCTGAACCTATCCTACCTAATCCTATCCTATTCGCTTTATCGAGTCGTATCCTTTCTATCCTATATTATTCTATTCTAACATATCTGCTTGATCTAATCCTATACTTTCTATCCTATCTAATTCTATCCTGCCGATCCTATACAATCCTATCTGTTCCTGTTTGATCCTATTTGATCATCTAAGATCCTACCTGATCCGATCCTATCATATCATATCATATCCGATTCTACCTGATTTTATCTGATTATATGCTATTCTTCCTATTCAGTTTTATCCTATCCGATCCTATCTGACGCTGTCCTACCTGATCCTATCTTATCCGCTTTATCCAATCATATCTCTTTCATCCTAGTATATCCCATTTCATCTTATTCGATCCTATCTGATCCTGTTTAATCCAATAAGATCCGATTTCATCAAATCCTATCATATCCGATCCTATCCGTACCTTTCCTATTTGATCATATTCGATACCATCGAATCACATCTCATCATATTCTTTTGATTCTATCCTATGTTATCCTATTCTATCGTATCTGGTACTATCTGATCCTACTCTACCCGATCCTACTCTACCCGATCCTACCTGATCTTATCCGATCCTATCCAATCCTATCTGACCCGATCGTATCCGAAGCTGTCCGTTCCGATCATATCTGATCCTATACCTTCTTATCCTATCTTATCTGATCCTATTCTAATGTATCGAGTACTATTCGATCCTATCCTACTCGATCCTACCTGATTATATCCGATCCTGTCTGATCCGGTCTTATTCTATCCGATTTTATCCGACCATATCTAATCCTATCTTATCCGATCCTGTCCTCTCTGATCATATCCAGTCTCATCCTATCTGATCCTGTCCTATCTTGGCTTATATGATCCTATCCTATACGTTCCTATCTGATCCGATCTTATGCTATCCAATTCTATCCTGGAAAAATAAAAATTGGTATAAAGGGGATCTTAGAGTCGCTAATTTCAAATTTGATGTGAAAAATTAAAAATGGACGATCCAATATGGCGCCAAAAATTTAAAAATATTTACATATGAGTATGAAACTTGGTATGAGATGAAATGAGATTTCGTTAAGAATTCGATGAGATTGCGATGAGACTCCAATGAACTTTGTCCCACTTTGACTAATTTTTTTTTCAGTGGATAAATTTGAGAGTGTGTCACCTAAATTTTATCGCTCCATTCTTTTTTTTTATTTACAAAAATTTGGTAGAAACTTTTGTATTCCTTCTTTTTCATTTCATTGAATTAAGGAAACACTAATTTTATAGAGTTTTGGAAGATACATCTATTTCCAGCATTTTATGAAAATTGAATTTTTATCATTTGTCTAAAAAATATATTTATTTCAGAATTTTCTGAAGAGCGACAGCAACTTTTGGAAGTTGTTGGTCCGTTATTGCAATCAACCTTCGATGGAATGGGAATCGAGGTGATTTTATTTTCAGTCTTATCGCGCAAGAATAAATCTTTTTGAACAAAGAATCGATTTTTATTTTAAAAAATTGATTAATTAATTTGATAATAATTTAAATTATTGCATCAGGTTTTGCTCGTTGATACGCAGTACGGAACAAGCAGAAATCCGGACGTGGATCCAAGATTGGCCGAATTATTTTTGGACGAGATAAACGCATCTCATCGTCATTCCAGAGGCTGTTTTCTCCTGGTGAGATTTCAAAACATTTTTCAAACTATGTATTCCATTTTCGCAATATAATCGGTTTTTATTTCCAAAAATCGCAAGAGAGCATTCAAAATGCGAAGGTATTTCGTATACTCCCCCCCCCCCCCGGCATGGGTTTAAATCCAAAAAAAAATGTCTAAAATAAGTCTACAACAATATTCTCTTAAGAGAATATTGTTATAAATAATGATTAATTGTTTCAACAATTATTTTTGTTAACTTTAATCCATTACTTCCTCACTCTAATTAAAAAGCTGAAATATTCAGAAGAAAGTAGGACCTTCTACCTATTTTCTAAGTGTGTGAACATGCTATCTACCAACGCCACCGAGTGGAGCGTTTTTGAATCAAGTCCTGATAAAATTAACCCTATCCAAAATTTTTGAATTTTTTTGTAGAGAAACAAATGAATTGAAGTCATTTCTTTGATTGGTTCATGAACAACATCAGCTGTCTTTTTCCAAACCTTCTACCAGAGGAGATTTAGCGCACTGAATTGTTGCAGCCAATCAAACAACAGACTTCAGTTAATTTGTTTTGCTGCAAATCAATTGATGACTTTAGATAGGCGAATTTTTATCTGAACTCTAAAAGTTACGCTCCTTCCTTCTTTCTTCAAATATTCAATTGGCAAGGATTCAAAGCTTGAGAGAAATGTTGTTGACTCAAAATTGATTACCTAAAAATTAATCTTCTATTCAAACTGATGATAAACAAGACAATGAGAAAATGGTGATTACCAAGTTTAATTTCTCGTTTTGCACTCCAGCTTTTAGTCGGGTCGGATTACAGTACGGGCTGGGTGCCAACAACACTGAAGGAGGAAACTTTTCGAGCTTTACTCGCCCGCAACGCTCATCTGGAAGAGTACTACGAACACAATGGTCATTGTTACCGGCTGAAAGCTGACAGGTAAAATGCTATTTAAGCTGTGGTATACGAGAATTAAATGGGAATGTTGAACGTCGATTAACGGCCTTGTCGTCAACATTCCCTGCTCGCGCGGTTTCTACATTGTACGTTCCAATCCATTCCATTTTATTCCTATACATGCGATTTGCTCACCGGAATTTCCATTCCCTCATTGATTCTGTTCAACAGCGAGGAAACAGCCCAGGAAGCTTGGCAATCGAACCGGGAGCCAAGGCTCAGAGAGGCTCTTTTATCAGCTGCTAAATCCCTCGCTTCCGAAGAGCCAGACAATCAGGAAGTGAAAAACATCCTCAAAAGTACCGCTGAACGACAATTAGATCATGGCCTAAGTATGTACCAATTCTTCTAATTTTTCACGACTTTTGCCAAAATAGATAAGTATTTTATTCCAAAAGAAAAGGATCAATTTCGAGGAAGCCAAATGAAAAGGTGCTAACTCGTGGAGACAAAATGAAAAGGCGCTACCAAGTTGAGGACGCTGATTTTCCCAATACAATTGGTATGGGATTTTGAAGCTTAGAGAATTCGCTACGCGAGTTAGCACCTTCTCGTTTTGTCTCTCTAAAATGGAATGACCTAATTTAGATACGAGGATAAGACGAATAGAGGCTCAAACTAAGCACATCACTTCATCTTAGCTGGATCCTTCTCATCCTTTGATCGATAAGGAGGGGAAGATAGGATAAGCAGAGCCTTTCCTCTGCCTACTAGTTCTTTTACGAAAAGGAAAGGAAACACGCTATTTCTTAAAATCTCCAAGATAGCGGAGCTAGTACCAAATAATTTGATTCCACACAATCTTATCCAAATTTCCTCCAACATACAACTTGCGGACCCAAACTTCCATAAACCAGCACTGATCGATGTGCTTCTTGGATTGGGACCAGGATTGTCTTGTTTTCTCTTGGACAAATCGATTTATGTCGACAGGGTTTTTCCAATTCCTAATTTTCTTGCAATTCTTTATCTTTCAAAAAACTCAGAAAGAACGGTTCTAGAAGACAACGTTGCCGACCCATCTGTCATAACTTTCCGCTCAGTTAATTCTCTATTCCAAACCACAATCTTAATTTGCCAAATGTGGAAATTAGAAGAGGATCTCTGACGACTTCTCTTCCCTATGTAAGGAGCATTTCCCAGCTCGCCCGTACATATAATTCTATTTAGTAGTAATTTATTTTAGTTATTTAGGCGTACCGCCTCTCCCATTTACTTCAACTGACTCAAAAGACCTTCCTGATCCCGCTTTTTGTTCCTTTTCGTAGATGTTAAAGCAACAAACCAGCCAGAGTTGGAACCACAATTCAGTTTGAGTCACAGTAATTCAATTCGAATCTTGAATCTCTCTAACCATCTTAATTATATACTTTTCCTCAGGCTTGGATGCAGATGGTGCAGGAATAATAACAGTGATTCGCACATGGTCAGGGGGTGGGGAAGCACCTGCCCCATCTGCAGAAACAGAGTCTCTCAAAGCACGCGTGGAATCGGCTTTGCCGCCAGAGAACGTGATTCGACTAGAGGTGGACTACAAATCGAATGGCATCGATACAGAGTCTCATTCACACGAGGAATATCTGACGAAATTGCGGGAGGGCGTTTTCGACAGGCTTCAGGAGCTGGTCAACTCATCCGTAGAAAAAGACCCGGAAATTAAAAGTCGGAAAAAAATGGTCCAGGAAGTTTACGCAGAGAGTCTCGCACATCTGGCTCTTCTCAGAGAAGTAAAACCGACCGAGGAAAATGACGAGTCCATTCTCTGGATCAGAAAAAGATTACTAGCAGGTGTTTATCTTTTTTTTCGAAATCAAGTTACCGACAAGTTACCGACATTCGATATTTACATCAGTCGATAATGCAGATTCCGGACGTGACTGGAACGTTGGTCGATATATCAGGGATCTGCCTGACTAATTAAGTAATGGGTTCTAAGGGCATCCCACTCAATCCATGTCAGGAATCTGCATAGCCAACTAAGGGTAATTTCGATTGTTGGTAACATAGTCTCATAGTTATACTACTATAACAGAATATCTTGAGTACTATCGAATCTAATTTTCAGGGAGGGATCAGAAACATGGACCAATTTTAATCCGAGGACCGCGCTGCTCAGGAAAGTCATCAATCCTCTCCAGAGTCTATGAAAGCGCCCCAACCTGGTTTGGTGTTCCAACCCTACGAGTCGTAAGGTTGTGCACTTCAACACCCAGATCAGCTTACAGTCTCGAATTACTGAGGATTCTGTGTGAACATGTGGGCTTCTTATCAGGAAACAACGATGGAAATCTTCCACGCGACGCATCCTTCGATCCACTGTACCTGAATAATTGGTTTAATCAAATCATGAGAAGGATAGAAGAGCAGCCGATGACGGAACAGCTAGTCATTTTGGTGGACGATTTACATCGGTTACATCCTCTCGAGTGCGACATTGTTGCTGCTCTTTCCTGGCTTCCACTCAATCTACCTCAGGTTGGAAAATTAAATCTTAATCTACTATAAGCCCTTTTCCGGTTTTTCTATGTTAGACCAGAAATTTTTAAACGACTCTCGTATTTATAATCATTTCACTTTTTATCTTTTGTTTTCAGGGAGTACATTTCGTCGCGACGACCGCTGTGCCTCCGGAAGCCTTACGACTCACCCCAGTCCAAAAGGAAAGACTCAGAAACACCGAAATTTTGCTAGAGCTCCCAGAGCCGAAACTTGAGATTCCAGATATCGAAAAGGCGCTCGATAGTCTCGAAAGACTCGTCGGTCCAAAAGCTGCCAACAGAATAGGATCCTTGCTAGCTTGCACAGAATACGGACTTTCGGAAACGGAAATCCTGGAGCTGATTATGCCAACCGGAGAAGATGCTCCACTATCTCTATCTTCTGGACAGTTCAACTTCGCGACCTGGTGTCTCGTGAGAAGAGTCTTGAATCCTTGGCTAAAAGTTCGTGTCATGAGCGGTCGTCTAATGTTCAGCTGGCGTTGGCTCGCTCGAGAATCGGCACGAAAACGGTACCTATCCACGCAGGAAATAACCAAATCCATCCATGCGGAGGTCTCCAACCTCTTTTTCGCTGAAGACACTGAAGAAAGCGAGGAAAAGTCACCAGAGGATCCAGCCTCTCCTCCAGCAAAAGAAACCCCCTTCGCCACAACACCACAACACGACAACATCACATACACCCTTCGCCACGTCGAAGAAGCTTGGCTCCATCTTCTTCGATCCGGAGATGTCGAGAAACTAAAGAAACTTGCAGTCTGCGCTTTTGATTTTCTCCTCGCCGGGGTTCAGATGGTATCAGTTAGCTACCTTCGATGTGTGCTTGAACATGCAAGAAGGTACCTTCTAGAAAGAGATCTCGAGCTCGTTTACTACGCTGTCAGAAAATCAAGCGATGTCTTAACCAGAGATCCACTTCAGTTGGGAGCTCAACTAATCTGCTGGTTGAGAACTGTTGCTGAAGATGACAGTGACCTGGTGTCAAGAATGGTGATGGCCGCAATGGCTTGGTGTGATGGTTATACAGCTCCACTTCTCGTTCCCTTAAACGGCTGGCTCCAACCACCCTTGCCTCTTCAAATTCGAGCCCTAGCCTGTCCTCAAGGAGTGAAATTGGTCGAACCTGCACCCTCTGGTCAACACGTTGTTGTCGTTCCTTCACAAGGCGATGCTCAACTCTGGCATGTTATGTCCGGACAATTGGTTCACACTTTCAAGGGGCATTCGAATCCAATTTCATGCCTAGCTGTTACACAGCAATCGCAGTATTTGTTGACTGGGTCTGAAGACACGACAATTATCGTCTGGGATATGCAGGAATTATCACTAAAGAGACGGATTTGTGAGCATATCGCTCCAGTTTTGACCCTGACGCCTGCTTTGAATAATTCGGTTATTGTGAGTGGAGGAGAGGACTCGAGGATCATTGCGACGTCTTTGCTAACTGGAGAAGTGCTGATGAGGGTGGATCATCATCGAGGACCTGTGATGGCTGTGAAGGTTGATGCTGCTGGCGAGGTTTTGGTTTCGGGATCCACTGATGGGACTGTTTGCTTGTGGTCCTTGGAGAGTTTCACTCTGTTAAATTCTATTCCACTGCCGAGTCCGGTGATTAAACTGGATGTCTCGGATGATTCAGTTTTCCTCTTGGCGGTTTGTGAGGATCAGAAGATGTATCTTAGGTAAGGACCTCTCTAAATGCCCGTCCTACCTTCTTAAATTTCCGATTAATCCCCATTTCTCTACAAAAAGCTCCAGACCTCCCTAAATGCCAGTTGCTTCTTTAACTGCTCACTACCTCCTCAAATACCTGCTACCAGCCCAAATTTCCGCCTGATCTCCCTAAATGTCCATGTAACCTTCTCAAACATCCAATTAATATCCCCAAATGCGCACTCGTCCTCCCTAAATGCCTACTACCAACCCAACTTCTCCTGCCTGCCTAAATTCCCGCTACTCTTTCACGGGATCCAAAAAAAACACTTCAAATGTTTTAGAACACTGTGAAGTATGGCTAAGCGGTGCATGTGAACTTTCCCTCACATATGCGCCGCTTAGCCCCAGTTTACGGTATTCATCTTGAATTTCGTCAAACTATTTTCTTTTTCAGATCTCTAGCAACCGGAACCGAAATCCATACTCTTCGTGGTCACCAAGGACCAGTTAGAAGCATCTGCCTAGCCAAAGATTGCAGAAGAGCGATAGCAGGAGGCGCCGATGGAAGGGTTTCAATCATCGACATGCACAAAGGACGTCTTATTAGAACTCTCCCAGCCAATCCTTCATTCGACGTCACCTCGGTAAAAATCACCGACAAGGATGACTTTCTAATCACAGCCGGAGGTGGAAGAGTAACCTACTGGAGTTTTAGAAATGAGGAAGGTCCACCAAAACCAGGAAAGAAGCAGGAATCTCTTCAACTTCATACATCTCCCATTTCCTGTTTAGACATCTCTCGAGATGGAGCGATGGCCGTGACTGGAGGTGTGGATTCTCTCGTCAACCTCTGGCAGTTGAATACTCACGAACTTGTTTCCACGTTGGAAGGCCATGACGCCAGTGTTACCTGCGTAGCTTTTTCTGCTTCTGGACTCTTTGCAGCTTCAGGATCAGAAGATAAAACTGTAAGAGTTTGGGGGTTGACTCTGGGTCTTGTTGTTGCTACTTTTAAGCATCAGGCGCCTGTTACTTCGGTTATTGCGATGTTGGATGGAAGAAGAGTCGTCAGTTCGGATAGAGGTGGTGCGATTAGAGTTTGGGCTGCTGATAGTGGAACTTTAATCCAGTCTGTTGGTGGCCCTGGAAGATGTTTTGCTGTCACTTCGGACATGAGGTATGTTACTTTTGAATCCGTTTTCTGCATCGAACATTCTTCTTTCTACGAACGATACTATTCTGTAACTCTAATCGCTTTTGTCTTCCGATAACTACTTCTTTACAGATCTCGAAATTTCGATTATTTTCCTATTTATTCTTTCAGCAAAGCGGTATGTGGAAGTGGTGACAATCAAATGCTGATAATTAACCTCGGTGCGGGACCAGAAGAAAAGTACCAGGTGTCTCATTCGCAAGACATCACTTGCTTAACTGTTACTCCCGACTCTCAATCTTTAATCACCGGATCAAGAGACATGAGTCTTAAGATCTGGCAACTGGCTGGAGGAAAGTTGTCCCAGGTTTTAGTTGGGCACACTGATCATGTCACCTGTGTCGCGGTTGCAGTTTTGGACAAATGCATCGTCGTGTCCGGCTCTAGAGATGCGAATCTGATCGTTTGGGACATCAACACCGGCGCTGATTTGCACACCTTGACGGGTCACTTGGGATATGTAACTTGTGTGAGATTATCTGGTGATGGAACACTGGCAGTCTCTGGTAGTGAGGACAAGAGCCTGATAGTCTGGGACACCAAAAAAGGGACAGCTCTGAGTTCGATCATGCTCCATGTTCCAGTTTTAGGAGTGGAGATGTCCACTGATTGCTCGAGACTTGGTCTCTATCTGCTAGAACATAAATGCATGCCTATTCTTTGTTTACACAACACGCCAGCTCAGTATGTTAAATTACCATCTTATGTTGCTCCGAGGGACTTAAGACCACCTGGTCCTAAACGTCCTGCAAGAAGATTATTGAAGAAGGAAGTTTCTTTGGATACTTATACTTGGCAGAAGAAGTACGGACATCTAACTTCAGGTAATTGTAGAGGAAATCAATGGAACTTCTATTCAGTTTCCAAACCTGGTCAAGAATTTGCACATGTTCCTCCTTGATAATTGTGACCATGAATGAATCACTTTTTCAGGAATCATGGTAGCAGAAATGGAGGAAAGATTGAAGAGAAGATTCAGCGTGAGTGCTTCGATGGAAGAAATAAGTAAAGTCGGATTGGCGGGTTCGCAACCCGGATTAGGGCCAGAACAGGCCGCCCTTGCTCAATCTCAGCACTTCGATCAGCTGGAAGCTATTTGGAATAAGCAGTCGCCACCTCCAAGACCAAGAGGTCACGGCAGAACTCTCTCAAAACAGAGTTCCCTCCAGACGACGCGAATTTCAGACTCCGATGAGGAAGGTAGACGAGCCGTTTCGTGCATCGCCTCCTGATCCCGCTTCCAACTTGCATTTCGACAATTTAGTTTAAATTAGAATTTGCATAGACATAGACATAGCATTAGACTTAGATGTAGTGACTGTAGCTCGATGAATCTATGTTAAAAGAACCTCTTTCAGAGTGAAAGTCTAAAACGACCACTCTGACGGTGGTTGTCTAAACTAAATCGCTTTGGGTTTGAGAAATTCTGATCACGGAGCCACAGATTGCAAACTTGCTCATCCGCTAACCAGGAGAAAGCAGCCTGCATTTCTTTTACTTTCTCATCGTCTCTCGCAACTACTCGCTTCGCCTCATCGTGTGGTTATCACATGAGTGCCTCAGATTTCAGCCTAGCGAGTGCTATAAAGACAATGTTATAAGAATTAAAAGAATACAGACAATTCACGGAATTCAGAGGAATTCCGATCATTTAGGGAATTTAGAGGAAGTTAGATAATGTGGAGGAATTCAAGTAATTTCCAAGATTCAGGAAATTTTATGAATTCAAGGAGATTAAAAGAATTCCGGAAATTCAGAGGAATTCAGATAATTTAAGGAGTTAAGAGGTTCTTTTAACATAGAGGTATCCATAGCGGTTTGTAACTTATCGCTCCACTGTTTAAGTTTCTCATTCTTTATTGTTTAATCATCAAAGCTTCTTATTTCCGGTTAGGGTTTTATTTTGTAAGTAGAAAACTTCTTTTGTATTCTAGGCCTAAGTCACCTGAACGCAGCTACTTTGGCAAATGCATGCCGTTTAAACCTTTTTTGGAAGCACGAGATA
>CAKNXH010084222.1:5569-26541 GCA_932178445.1 Andricus quercusramuli
ATTTTTTCAGAAGATAGTTGAGTTTTGAATTTAAAAAATTTATTTTTTAATAAAAAAGGATGACATTTCTACCGCAAAAAGATGACTTTTTTGTCTATAATGTCCAGGTTTCAACAAAAAAGTTGAATTTTCGACGAAAAAAATGGCATTGTCATGAGTGATGAAAGTTGAACTTTTGTTAAAAATTTAATTATTTTCTCAAAAGTTCAACTATTTTTTTAAAAAGTCATCTTTTTTTATCGAAAATTGAACTGTTTCATTGAAACCTCAACTTCTTGGAAATAGTAGAATTTTGATCCTATAATGATAGATTTTCATTCAAATAGTTAAATTTTCAAGTAAAAAATAACGAATTTTCAGAAGACAGTTGAATTTTTAGTAAAAAAAGTTCATTTTGAACCAAGAAAGGTAAATTTTCTGTTTAACAAATAAAAGATGACAATTCTACCCGAAAAAAATTAATGTGACAGACATAAATACCTGCAATACCGATCTCATTTTTTTAATTTTCCGATTTTTTTTTTAACTTTTAAAAATGTATGAGAAGACAATAAACTACGTTTACGTACTTCGTTCGAGGAGGAATGTCGCAATTATTTTCGATCTTTCCAAATTCCCTAAAAGGTTCAAAATCTTTGAACATTCCTTGAAATAATTGACATTCTTGAAAATTCTATGAATTTCTTTTAAATCCCTGAAAATCTTTTGAAATCTTTAAAAAAAAAATGGTGTAGAACCATGTAGAATAAATAATAATTCAATTTTCAACCTGAAGATATTAAAAAAAATGAGAAGACTTAAAAGAATAATTTAATTAAAAATTCCTAAATTTTCGAGATTAACAATGCTTCAAATGCTCTTATGTTGTAGTTATGTATTCAATACTTAAATTTTTTTTTTTTTGTATAAAAGTTTTGATTTTTATGACTTGGAAAAATGTTTGCTGACTGTGAAATGATCAGCAGCTTGTTTTTGTATTTAGAAACTACCCTAAAACATTTATATTGAGAATTTGACTGCTAATAAGGAACATGAAGTTAAAAAAAAATTAAAGATTTAATTAAGTAATAATAAATATGACCCCAGGTCACTTATCTGGATCAGGCCCTGCCTACATTACTTATATTAACAAATATATTCTGCTACCCTCAAAATATTTGCACTATATAAGGCGACAGTTATATTTTCACCCCTTGATGCCAAATATCGCAGAATTCATAGAGCATGCAGTCTACCACTAAAGCTCATCACAATAGGACCCACATTCGAAATGCAGAGAAAATAGGGAACAGCTGTGAATTCAGTTCACTTCGAATCCAAATTTAGGGTTGGAAAAGGAAATCCACCCTCAAAAGTTTCGTCCGAACCAAATTAACAATAGACCCAGAGTATCAATATGGAAATACAATTTGGCTTCAGAAGGAAGAAACTCGATATTTGCCAAAATAAAGTGCTTTTTGTGTACATATAACAAAAGAATCTGTTGGAAAAACAACTCCTATAGTCGACAGATCTGGTTACAAATTATTATTAACTTCCAGATGCACGCAAAAATTTGAATACAATAAAATGTATTATTACAACATCAAGATCAAAATTTGAAAATTCAAACTGTTGAATTTGGAAAAGGGTTAGAAGTAAGATGGACAGCCACAATTTGGATTTCTTTTAAATTTAAAAATGAAGTTCCTTGATAGAAAATTGTATTTTTTAATGCAAATGTACATGTCAAGACCTTCAATTTGAACCATCTTCGCGGACTGCTATCGAACTAAAAGAAAAGATTCCAGCATAGTGGCCTAAAAGTGGAATTTTCTTATTTTTCAATCTTTAATAACAAAAAAACAGCAGTATGGCATAGCAAATTTCATTTTTTGATCTACATCGTCATAGCAAATGTTTCAATTTGTGCCATCTTCGAAGAAAATCGACCCAAAAGAAGAGATCCCAGAATAGTGGGAGAAGAGAAGAAATTTTTCCATTTTTCATCTACTGATAATGAAAAAAAAACAATACTATAATATGGAAAATTTTATTTTGTAATGCATATCTACAGAATTCATCATTCTGTCCATGTAAAATCTTGTTTAAAAATAAGTTTTTATCATAATAATAAATAGGACAACAGTTAACAACTGTCAACAAAAACAAGACATTGAATGGAACTAAAAGAAAAGATTCCAGCATAGGGGTATGAAGAATTAAATTTTCTCAGTGTTCACATTTTTGAATCTTCGGTAACAAAAAAAGCATCAATATGACAAAGTAGATTTTATTTTTCAATTGCTACATTCTAAGATCTTTAATTTCAGCAATCTTCGAAGACTATCAAACTACAAGAAAAAGATTCCAGCATAGTGATCTAGAGAAGGAAATATCCTGATTTTTTCACATATTTTTAAATCACTAATAACAAGAAAAAAAACAATACTATGATGCAGCATTTTTTTTCAATATTCATTTCATGTCAAAACCTTTAATTTGAGCCATTCATGAAAAAAGACCGGATTAACAGAAAATCTTCCAACATAGTCATCTAAGAAATTAAATTTTCTAAACACATATTTCCCAATTTTTAAAAATTGTTCATCCACTGATGACAGATAGAGAATACTATGATGTAGCAAATTTCATGTTGTGGAGTACATCCACATTTCAAAATGTTCAACCTGAACCGTCCCTAAAAAATATCGGATTGAAAGCAAAAGTTTTCAATATAATAGTGGTATAATAGTAAGATACGATATGCCCTTATTTTTATCCACTGATAACAAACAACAATACTATGATGCAGCAAATTTTATTTTGTAATGCACATTTACATTCGTAGCTGTTTAATTTGAACCCTTTCTTAAAAATACTGGACAATATCGAAGACATTTTCGACAACAAAAAAACTTTGTCATGACATAGCAAATTTTATTTTGTAATGAATATCAACACCACCAATTAGAACCGTCTTCGGAGACAATCGATCTAAAAGAAAAGATTTCAACATAGTTGGACTGAAACACGAAAGTACCTTATTTTTATCCACTAATAACAAACAACAATACTATGATATTACAAATTTCATTTTGTAATCCACATCTTCATTTGAAGATGTACAGTCTGAACCATCCCTCAAAAATATCGGACAATATCGAAGACAATGGATCCAAAAGAAAAGAGTCTAGCGCATAGTGGTCTGATAAATGACATTTCCTCATTTGTCTTATTTTTTTAATATTTAATAACAAAAGAACTTCGGCATGACATAGCAAATTTTATTTTGCATTGAATATGAACACCATCAATTTGAACCGTCTTCGAAGACAATCAATCTAAAAGAAAATATTTTAACATAGTGGGCTCAAACACAATATTTCCTCATTTTTATCCACTGACAACAATCAAAAATACTATGATGTAGACAATTTTATTTTGTAATGCACATCTACATTTGTGGAGGTTTAATTTGAACCATCCCTAAAAAATTTTGGACAATATCAAAGACATTGTCGAAGACAGTGGAACTAAAAGACAATACTACAGCATAATGGTCTGAAAAATTAAATGTTCTGATTGTTCTTCTTTTTTAATCTTTGATAACAAAAGAATATTGGCATGATATAGCAATTTATTGTCTTTGAAGACAATAAATCTAAAAGAAAGGATTTTAACAAAGTGGGCTAAAACACGAAATTTCCTCATATATTTATCCACTGATAACAAACAACAATACTATGATATTACAAATTTGATTTTGTAATGCGCATATTCATTTAGAGATGTTCAACCTGAGCCATCCCTAAAAAATATCTGACAATATCGAAGACATTGTCGAAGACAATGGATCTAAAAGAAAATATTCCAGCATTGTGGTCTGATAAATGAAATTTCCTTATTTTCCTTCTTTTTAATTTTCGATAACAAAAAAAACTTTGGCATGAAATAACAAATTTTATTTTCTAATAAATATCAACAGCATCAACTTGAACTATCTTTGAAGACAATCGATCCGAAAGATAAGATTTTAACATAGCGGTATGAAAAAAGATGTTTCCCAATTTTTCTCATTATTTATCCACTGATAACTAATAACAATACTATGGTGTAGCAAATTATATTTTTTAATGCACATCTACATTTGAAGATTTTCAATTTTAACCATCCTTGAAAAATATGGGATTGAAAGTAAAGTTTCCAGCATTAATAGTGGTCTAAAAATGAAATATTCTCATTAAAATTTTTTTTTTTATCATCTGATAAAAAAAAAAGATACTTCATCATAGCATATTTGATTTTTTAGTCTACATCGACATGATCAACGCTTTAATTTGAGCCATCATCGAAGACAATGGATCTAAAAGGAAAAATTCCAGGATAGTGATCTGAATAATTTAATGTTCTGATGTTTCTTATTTTTTAATCCTTAATAACAAAAGAGCTTTGGCATGATATAGCAAATTTTAATTTGTAATGTACATCTTCATTTGAAGATGTTCAATCTGAACCATCCCGAAAAAATATTGGACAATATCCAAGACATTGTCGAAGACAATGCATCTAATAGACAATATGACAGCATAGTGGTCTGAAAAATAAAATTTTCTAACTTTTATTATTTCTTAATTTTTGATAACAAAAGAACTTCTGCATGGCATAGCATATTTTTATTCCGTAATGCATGTCAACACCTTCAATTTTAACCGTCTTCAAAAACAATTGATCTAAAAGAGAAGATTTCAACATAGTGGGCTAAAAGAAGAAATCTCCCAATTTTTCTCATTTTTATCCATTGATAATAAAAAACAAAACTATAATATAACGAATTTTATTTTGTAATACACACGTACGTTGATAGGTGTTTAGTTTAAACCATCCCTCAAAAATATCGGACAATATCGAAGACATTTTTGAAGAGAATCTGAAAGAAAATAGTCCAGCATAGTGGTCTGAATAATGAAATTTTTTAAATTTTATTATTTTGTTAATTTTTGATGACAAAAGAACTTCGGCATGACATAGGAAAATTTTATTTCGTAATGCATGTCAACACCTTCAATTAGAACCGTCTTCGACAACAATCGATCTCAAAGAGAAGATTTCAACATAGTGGGCTAAAAGAAGAAAGTTCCCCATTTTGCTAATTTTTTATCCATTGATAATAAAGAAAACACTATAATATAACAAAATTTATTTTGTAATGGGCATCTACGTTCAAAGATGTTTAATGTGAACGATCCCTCAAAAATATCGGACAATATCAACATAGTTGGACTAAAACAAGAAAGTTCCTCATTTTTAACCACTGATAACAAACAACAATACTATGATATTACAAATTTTATTTTGTAATGTACATCTGTATTTGTAGATGTTTAATTTGAACCATCCCTAAAAAATATCGGACAATATTGAAGAAATCGTCGAAGACAATAGATCTAAAAGACTACAGCATAGTTGTCTGAAAAATGAAATTCGCTCATTTATCTTGTTTTTCAATCATTGATAACAAAAAACTTCGAAATTACATAGCAAAGTTTATTTTTTAATATCTGTATGTCAAGACCTTCAATTTTAAGATATTACGAGGAAAATCGGATAATTTTTAGGGTATGATAATCTCTGTATAAAAAAGGGCGCTCCCTACTAATATGTAATACATAAACTAATGGTGATTCACATTCATCCTTTTTTTTTTGAGTTGTCGTCACGAGATCTCACATAATAATTGTTGCGAAAAACGGCTCTTATAAAATTATACTTGATATCATATTGAGGCTAGTATTACATAAAACACATATTTTATAAACTTTTCAAAAAATTAACATGTTACACCAATTGTAAGTTATGTTTATCACTAAAAATGATGAATTTTCTGTACTTTTGTGAATGGCATTTTACGAATAAGAAATTTTTATCCTAAAGATTTATTTCTAATTACGAATTTTCTGAAGCATCATTTAGTAAATCGAAAATTAGAAATAAGTAATTTCATTTTATGAAAGAATTTATTTCTGAATGTTTCTACATATTATTGATAAAAGCGAAAATTTATTTGTAACTGATATTTTAATATTGAGAAATAATTATGTTTTCAATATTTTTCAGAGATCAGAAAAATAAAATTATATACAAAACACAAAATATATTAATTTCATGAATTTTGACAATGAAAAATTTCAAGTTTGAAAAAATTCCTTATCATCATTCTTGCCAAAAACTGCGATGAATGCAAAAATTCTCTAGTTTAAATAAAAAAGAAACATTTTTCGGCACTACAGTTTTTATATAAAATAAATTGTCTTTTACTCTTTGAACATAAATGAATTATTATTGCATTTTTAAAGAGAATACAAATTTTACAACGTATGCAAATAAAACATATGCAAGACATTGAAAAATAAAAATTAAACAGTAAACTTGAATAATATTTCAAAAACCATCAAAACCTATACGGTTAAGTGGATTATAACTTAAAATTATATTCATTGAACTTTGTTCATTCGAACCGATTAAATGAATATAAATAAATAAAATATGAACATTCATGCAGGTACTTGGCCAGTGTATGTTTTGTCGAGATTTCATTAAAAAAAATATTATCCCCTATTATTTCCCTATTTTCGTTAATTTTCCCTATATTCAAGAGAATTATATAACTGATATTTTACAACCATTAAATATATTCAATGTTGATTTCCATTTTAAATCTTGACTAATTAAAATCTGATAGATTTGTGCTGAATAAAAAAAAAGAATTGGTTATCAAGATTATTTTTAGTCCTATTATTACTTACCAGGAATACAAGCATATTTCACACGAATATTTGCAGGAATCCACAAGGAAGGACCAGGATGGTCTGTGGACATTTTATACCTGCAATGTTGCAGACCAGAACACCTAAAAAAATACGAATAAAATTGCCATCAACATTTACACTTCATAAGCAAATTTATACAGCTCAGTTTGGCTAATTTCGGAATAAAATATACAAAAACGTCTTTTTCATTCATGGGAAATACATCATTTAAAAAAACGCGCTTTTTGGGGATTCGAACAAAGGGCGCGATATGCATGAGAATTCAAAAAGAAAAATGTCCAATGTATTTTTGGACGATTCTCATAAAATTGGAAATATTCGAATAGGCTTATAACTTTGTTGTTGAAATTGTAATTGTACGTTAATATGATTTTATGAAAGCAAATTGTAGCAATTGTACTATTGTACCTCGTATTGAACCTTCAACCTGTCAAGGCAGTTACATTAGTTTTATAGCGTCAGTGACCTAGGGTTAATAGCCCGGTAATATATATATATATATATATATATATATATATATATAGTATCTCTCACTTTACTATCAATATATGTATATCAATGTCATACATTGACTTTAACAAGTCTAACTGATACCCGATACATATGTGCATCCGATTCAAACTATCTAAATAACATCATTTTTTTTTTTTTTTTTTTTTTTAGTAGTAGTAGTAGTAGTACTTATTCTAGGGTAAAAACTTCATTTTCAAAATTCTATGATTTTTCCTCGATTTTTTCTTCTTGATCATAAAAATTCAAATATCATTAACATTCATATGCATAAATTAAAATTTTTTTATTTTAAACAAAAAAGCGACTTTTCTACCATAAAAGATGACTTCTTGAAAAAATACTTAAATTTTCTACAAAATAATTGAATTCTCTAAAGAACAATTAAATTTTCAACTAAATAGTTGCATTTTCAACCTTAGAAGATAAATTTGCAACAAAAAAGTGTAATAGTTGATATTTCAACCAAGAAGGATGAAATTTCATTAAAAAATTAATTTTTAAATAAAAAAGACGAATTTTCAACCAATAAAGATTTTTCGGTAATGAAAGAAAAGAAAGTTCACTTAATTGTTGAATCTTAAAGCCATAAGACGAATTTTCTGTACAAAAATTGAATTTTCACCCAGAAAAATAGGAACTTTCAGCAAAAAAATTAATTTTCAACCAAAGAGATGAAGCTTCACTAAAAATAAAAATTTCAACATAATAGTTCAACTTTTACCCACGCAGTTAAATTTAAAATTAAATTTTAAATTTAACAAAATTTTCAAACAAAATAGTTTAAATAAGAAGTCAATTTTCTACGTGGATACTTGAATTTTCAACCCAAAAAGGCGAATTTTCAATAATAACAGTTGAATATCTGTAAAAAAAGGGTGACTTTTTAAAACAATTATTAAGAGATATTTACACATTTTTCAAAAAGATTTAAGAATAATTTTAAACTTGAAAAGATTTTAAAAAATTTTAAACAAAATGTGGATTTTTTGAATACTCAAAAAAATATAAACTATTTAATAATTCTGACAGGATTTAAGAGAATAAAAAAACATTTTTATTATATTTTGAAGCTTATAGAAGGATATTTAAGGTTCCGAGATGACACGAAAATCTTTTTCAGTTATTTGGAAAAATTAAAATCTTTTTTTTTAATAAAAATTAGGAAGCTTCTTAATAATTCTGAAAGTATGCAAGAGAATAAACAGAATTTTATTAGCTTCCTTTAAAAATTTCAAACAATTTTTTACTGTCAAAAAATAATTTTAAAAAAAAATTTAAAAAGGCGAGTTAAAAGATTTCAGAAATATGCAAATTTTTAAATTTCAAAAGATTTAAAAAAAATTGAATCATTTTAAAAGATATGTAGAATTTTAGAAAACATTTCGTTAAAATATTTAAAAAGAGTTCAAAAATGTGAAACAAAAAGTAGATTTTTGATGGTTTCCATTTTTTATTCTGCAAAATGAATTATAAAAGAAAATGGAAAAAGATTTCAAAACATTTAAAATTATTTCTTACATTTTCGAAAAAGAATGTTGAACATTTTGAAGCTAGATTTTTCAAATTTTGCAAAATTATAAAATTTTAGAAATTTTTTTTATAAATTTGAGAGATATGCAGAAGTTTTCTGAAACATTCAAGAATAATTTCAAACTTTAAAAAATAAAAAAAATATTAAACAAAATGTAGATTTTTGAATATTTAAAAAAAAATTATAAAGCTATTCATTCATTCTGAAAAATTGCAATAGAATAGAAAAAATAGAAAACAGGTTTCAGGACAATACACAAAAAAATTAAATTTCAACAAAATTCAAAAGACTTCTGAAAATTTCAAAAAAATCTGGAAGATTTTAAGGCAATTTATTTCCTTTAAAAAATTGTAGAAAAAATTTGATTAAGTTGAAGAAATGTTAGAAAATTCTTTTCTTTGGTAGAAATTTCACACTTTTGGTTGAAAATTCAACTATTTTATTTAAAATTAACTTCTTTGTTGAGAAACCAGCTTTTTTGGTTGAAAATTTTAATGAAAAAAGTAATTCATAGAAATAATGAAATCATAATTCAGAGTTATGAATTTATTTTTATAGGTCCTGACAGAAATGATTGGAGGCTGCGAAGAGAGAATCGCCGAAGGGTTAGATTTACCCTATCTGTAGGGAAAAATCACCCCTTTGTCGAGCCATTCATCATTGTCGGTGCAGTTACCACTTTGCTCCTGGGATCAAGAAAAACTCGGAAAAAGCCGAATTTTCAATAAAAAATATTTAATTCAATAAATATTAACGTTAAAGATAAAACAATTAAAATTAAATTAAATTTAAAAAAATATATTTAAAAAATTTACAATATTTTATTCCACTATTTTAAAATTTTATCAGATTTGTCAAATAAAAATTTCTACAGGGAAGCTCATCTTTAACAAAATACGTGAATTTTTAATAACAAACAATTTTCAAATAAAAATATAATTTTTGATATTTCAGTTTAAAAAGATTTTTATTTTAAATCAAAAGCAATTAAATTCACCCAAGACAGACAAATTTTCAACAAAATAGTTGAATCCTCAAAAAAAAGACTAATTTTCAAACAGTTTGATATTTCAATTTGAAAGTATTTTTATTTTTCATGAAAAACAGTTTAATTCATGAAAAAATGAATTCTCAACAAAACAGTTGAATCATCAACCAGAAAAGATTAATTTTTTACCAGTTGTATTTTTAACTAAAAAATATTAAACATTTTCACAAAGAGAAGATTTTTCTGCAAATCAGTTTGATTTTTCACACGAAAATATGAATTTTCAATAAAATAGTTGAATCCTCAACCAAAAATATGATTTCTCAATGAAAAATATAATAGTTGGTATTAAAACTTTCATAAAAAAGTTGAGTTCATTAAACATTAATTTTCAACAAAATAGTTGAATCCTCAACCAGAATAGATAAAATTTTTAACCCGTTGTATTTTAACCCAAAAATATAAATTATCAACAAAAAACGTAATTTTCAACCGAAAAATACGATTTTTCAACGGAAAATATATTTTATACATCAATCCAAAAATTTTTAAATAAGAAACCGTGGAATTAATAAAAAAAATGAATTTTCAATGAAATAGTTGAATCCTCAACCAAAATATGATTTTTTAATCAATAAGATTAATTTTATGCAGAAAATACGAATTTTTAACAAAATAGTTACACTTTGAACCAAAGAGATGAATTTTGAATCAAAATTATGCATCTTTAACCAAACAAGTGAATTTTTTATAATGTAGTTTAACTTTCAACCAAGTAATAATTGAATTTTCACAAAAAAATTAATTTTCAATAAAAAATATAATAGTTGATATTAAAACTAAACTATATTTTAATTGAAACCAATCAGTTGAAATTTTATTCAGAAAAATGAAATATATAGCATTAAAAATGAATTTTCAAACCAAAAAGACAAATTTCCAGTCAAAAAAGAAATTTTCTACTCAAAAAATTATTCCTCAATGAAAAATACAATAGTTGCTATTAAAACTAAAAAATATGTTAATTTTAAATAAAAAAGAGTTGAATTCATCAAAAAGACGAATTTTCAAAAAAATATCTGAATCCTCAACAAAAAAAAAAAATTTATTTGAAATCAGACAATCGCAATTTTAATTTATAAAAAATAGATAAAACTTTAGAATAACAGATGAATTTTCAAACTAAAGAAACGAATTTTCAACAAAAAAATGTTTCAGTCAAGAAAGGACAACGATTTTGAGTCAAGAAAAAACAACAATTTTAAGCAAATAATAATTTGAAGGGAAAAATAATTTTTAATACAAAATAAAAATTTCTAATAACTATTTATATTAATAAATTTATCTTAGGTTCCTCGAGAAAATGTAGAACGATTTTTGAAGATTTTAGATATGTCGAAAAAGTATCTAAACAATTTTAAAGACATTTTTTACAAGATTTTACAAAATCCAAAGAAAAATTCAAGTTCAGAGTTTTAAAATATTTTTTTTCTCTTAAAAAATTCCTAAATATTAAACTGACTCGAATTATTTCTAAAATTGTCTTAAAATCTTCCGGATTCGTTGTTGACAATTTTGGAAATTTTCCACAAAGTTTCAAAATATTTCTAAATATTTCATTCAAATTAATTTTGCAACAAAAATAACTTTGCATATTCCCAGAAATCTATAAGAAAATTTTATTTCGAAACCTTTAAATATCTTTACAAAAACTTGAAAATTTTGTACCGATACCTTAAAAATTCAAAATTTGTTTTCAAGTTCTTTAAAACCTTTTCAAATTTTGAATTATTTTTGAAAATTTGTGAAAAACTTCTGAATAGCTTTAAAAATGATTACAGTTCTTCCTGAATTTAAAAAAAAATTCAAAATTGAACACATTTCGTCGAAATATTCCAGATACATTTTTTTTACAAATTCTTACCAGATTCTTGCCAGATTTTTACCAAATTCTTCTTTTCTAAGTTTTTGGTTCAAAATCTTCAAAAATCTGCTTCTTGTTTTAAATTTATTGAAATTTTTTAAAGCTTAAAAATATTTTTGTATCTTTTTAAAACTTCTAAATATCTCTTCAGCTTAGTTGAATTTTGTCTACAATTTTGTAATCTTGTAAAATTGAAAAATTTCACTTTAAAGTCTTGTACATTCTTTTCCGAAATTTCAGGACATCATTTTTAATGTTTTAAAATCTTTTTAAATATTTTATTAAATCAATTTTTCAAAAGAAAAACTCATTTCAAACGAAAAACTCATTTCAAACTTTCTTTTGAATCTGAAGAGAAAAATTGTATTTCAAAACATTAAAAAATCTACAATTTGCTAACAATTTTTTTAAATTTTCTAAAATTTAATATAATTTATTATTATTATCGAATTATACTAAGGTAGAAAAAAGTTAAGAACAGAATTATTTCCCAATAATCAAAAACATTTTGAATTAAATTGTCTCTTTTTTCATTAATGTTTAGAAACATAAAAAAATAAATGTTTAATCATCAAATTAAATAACTCAAAATGTAAATACTGAATAAAAGTACTTTTTTTATTCACTTGTTACGAAATTTATTTTTAATTTTTTTAACATAAATGTTTTAGAGGCGTTTTAACTTTTCAAAAACAGCCTTTTTGGAACACCCTAATACATAATTTTTTAAAGGAAAAGTTTTAAGATTTTATTAATTAGATCAACTTATCAATTTTGAGCCATATTAATCTGAAAAAGTTTTTATAGATTTTATGAAAAAAAATTTTCAGTTCCAGGGTTATGCATTTGTCTGGAAAATCGGTCGTTGCACCCTCAGGTTTGAATACTGCACATCTGCACCCTATTGCCTATTCATCCAAATCTATGCCGTTTTTATTTGGTTATGGTTGCAACGTATATATAGGTATATTTCACAATGTAAGACCATAAGCCCTATGGAAAACAACTTTTCAGAGAAAAAGACCTCAATGTAACTATGGGGTCTTATAAAAAATCCTCGAATCTCGAGATGTACCATAATGCACTTGGATTTTACTTTATTGCTTCCAAGCTAATTCCCAAATAAAAGAAACCTCATCTTCCACAAAAATTCGAAAAAAAAAAATTTTTTACTGAAAAATTTATAACGATGACAAATTAACAAAAAATTAACAAATGACAAATTCCGATTAGAGAAAAAAGATTTTTCTACGAAATTATGGGTATTTGAACTTTGAAGCTTGTTTCTCAACAAAAATAAAAATCTCTATAACATTTAGGTTAAAAATAAAAAATGAAAATTTAATATTGTTGAAAGATTTGGGTAGATTACATTTTTGGAAGATTTCTGGGAAAATCTAAAATAGTTTAGGTTTTATTATAGAAGAACAATTTTAAGTTGTATAATTTTGAGTAGTTGTTAGGTAAAGTAAATTTTGAAGGGTGTCAATAGAATAAGAAAAATATCAAGATTCCTGAGAAATTTTCGAATGATTTTTTATTTTGAAAAATTATTTTTAAGAGCAAATAAGAGTTTCTAAAAAAAAGGAAAAGATTTCAAAACATTTCAAATGATTTCCTAAAACTTCGAGACAGAATGTAAAAGATTTGCAAAAAAATTTGATAAATAAGCCAAGTAAATTTAAGAGGAATTTTTTTGAATATTTTGCAACAAAATAAATAAGATTTTAGAATTCTGGATAGGCTTCAGGACAATAAAACAATGTTCCTAAGATTCATGGCAAAATTTTGAATGATTTTTTATTTTGAAAAAATTATTTTCAAGAGCAAATAAGAGTTTCTCAAAAAAAAAAAAAAAAAAAAAATTTCAAATGATTTCCTAAAATTTCGAGACAGAATGTAAAAGATTCTGAAGCCAAATTTTTCAAATTTTTTCAATTTTGCAAGATTACAAAATTTGAGAAATAAGCCGAGTAAATTTAAGAGGATATTTTTTGAAAAATTTGCAACGAAATTCAGAAGCTTTTTAGAATTCTGGATAGGTTTCAAGAGAATAAAACAATGTTCCTAAGATTCATGGCAAAATTTTGAATGATTTTTTATTTTGAAAAAATTATTCTTAAGAGCAAGTAAGAGCTTCTGAAAAAAAAATTTCAAATAATTTCAAACGATTTCCTAAAATTTCGAGACAGAATGAGAAATAAGCCGAGTAAATTTAAGAGGATATTTTTTTAGTTTGCAACGAAATTCAGAAGCTTTTTGGAATTCTGGATAGGTTTCATGAGAATAAAAAAATGTTCCTGAGATTCATGGCAAAATTTCCAAGAATTTTTTATTTCGAAAAATTATTTTTAAGAGCAAATAAACATTTCTCAAAAAAATGAAAAGATTTCAAAACATTTCAAATGATTCCCTAAAATATCAAAACAGGATCTAAAAGATTCTAAAGCAAAATTTTTAGCATTTTTTCAATTTTGAAACAAAATTTGAGAAATAAGCCGAGTAAATTCAAGAGGATATTTTAAAAAAATGTTGCAACAAAATTCAAAAACTTTTTAAAATTCTGAATAGGTTTCAAGAGAATAAAAAAAAAGTTCTTGAAATTCATGGCAAAATTTCGAATGATTTTTTATTTTGAAAAATTATTCTTAAGAGCAAGTAAGAATTTCTCAAAAAAAAAGGAAAAGATTCCAAAACATTTCAAATTATTCCCTAAAATTTCGAGACAGAATGTAAAAGATTTTAAAGCCAAATTTTCAAATTTTTTAATTTTTCAACATTACAAAATTTGAGAAATAAGCCGAGTAAATTCAAGAGGATATTTAAAAAACATTTTGCAACAACATTCAAAAACTTTTTCAAATTCTGGATAGGTTTCAAGAGAATAAAAAAATGTTCCTGAGATTCATGGCAAAATTTCGAATGATTTTTTATATTGAAAAATTATTCTTAAGAGCAAGTAAGAGTTTTTCAAAAAAAGGAAAAGATTTCAAAACATTTCAAATGATTCCATAAAATTTCGAGACAGAATCTAAAAGATTCTAAAGCATAATTTTTCGAATTTTTTCAATTTTGCAAGAAAATTTGAGAAATAAGCCAAGTAAATTCAAGAGGATATTTTTTTTTAATTCGCAAAGAAATTCATAAGCTTCTTAGAATTCTGGATAGGTTTCAAGAGAATAAAAAAATGTTCCTGAGATTCATGTCAAAATTTTGAATGATTTTTTATTTTGAAAAATTATTCTCAAGAGCAAGTAAGAGTTTCTCAAAAAAAGGAAAAGATTTCAAAACATTTTAAATGATTCCCTAAAATTTCGAGACAGAATGTGAAAGATTTTAAAGCAACATTTTTTAATTTTTTTTAATTTTGCAAGATTAAAAAACTTGAGAAATAAGACGAGTAAATTTAAGAGGAGATTTAAAAAAATTGTAACAAAATTAAGAAGCTTTTTAGAAATTTTTGATAGGTTTCGATAAAAAAATGTTCCTAAGATTCATGGAAAAATTTCCAAGGAATTTTTATTTCGAAAAATTATTTTCAAGAGCAAGTAAGAATTCCTTAAAAAAAGGAAAAGATTTCAAAACATTCCAAATGATTCCCTAAAAGTTCGAGACAGAATGTAAAAGATTCTAAAGCAAATTTTTTCAAATTTTTTCAATTTTGCAAGAAAATTTGAGAAATAAGCCGAGTAAATTCAAGAGGATATTTTAAAAAAATGTTGCAACAAAATTCAGAAACTTTTTAGAATTCTTGATAGGTTTCAAGAGAATAAAAAAATGTTCTTGAAATTCATGGCAAAATTTCTAATGATTTTTTATTTTGAAAAATTATTCTTAAGAGCAAATGAGAGTTTCTAAAAACAAAAAAATTTCAAAAAATTTCAAATGATTTCCTACAATTTTGACACAGAATGTAGAAGATTTTAAAGCAACATTTTTCGATTTTTTTCAATTTTGCAAGATTAAAAAACTTGAGAAATAAGACAAGTAAATTTAAGAGGAGATTTAAAAAAAATTGTAACAAAATTTAAAAGCTTTTTAGAAATTTTTGATAGGTTTCGATAAAAAAATGTTCCTAAGATTCATGGCAAAATTTCCAAGGAATTTTTATTTCGAAAAATTGTTTTTAAGAGCAAATGAGAGTTTCTCAAAAAAAGGAAAAGATTTTAAAACATTTCAAATGATTCCCTAAATTTTCGAGACAGAATGTAAAAGATTCTAAGAGAACATTTTTCAAATTTTTCCAATTTTGCAACAAAATTTGAGAAATAAGCCGAGTAAATTCAAGAGGATATTTGAAAAAAAATTTGCAACAAAATTCAGAAACTTTTTAGTATTTTTGATAGGTTTCAAGATAATAAAAAAAAGATTTCTGAGATTCATGGCAAAGTTTCGAATGATTTTTTGTTTTGAAAAATTATTTTCAAGAGCAAGTAGGAGTTTCTTAAAAAAAAGGAAAAGATTTCAAAACATTTCAAATGATTCCCTAAAATGTTGAGACAATGTAAAAGATTTTAAAGCTAAATTTTTCAATTTTTCAAGATTACAAAATTTGAGAAATAAGCCGAGTAAATTTAAGAGGATATTTTTTTTTTAATTTGCAACGAAATTCAGAAACTTTTTAGAATTCTGGATATGTTTCAAGAGAATAAAAAAGTGTTCCGGACATTCATGGCAAAATTTCGAATGATGTTTTATTTTGAAAAATTATTCTTAAGAGCAAGTAAGAATTTCTCAAAAAAAAGGAAAGGATTTCAAAACATTTCAAATCATTCCCTAAAATTTCGAGACAGAATGTAAAAGATTCTAAAGCAAAATTTTTCAAATTTTTCAAATTTTTCCAATTTTGCAACAAAATTTGATAAATAAGCCGAGTTAATTCAAGAGGATATTTTTAAAAAAATTCGCAACAAAATTCAGAAACTTTTTAGAATTCTTGATAGGTTTCAAGAGAATAAAAAAATGTTCTTGAAATTCATGGCAAAATTTCGGATGATTTTTTATGTTGAAAAATTATTCTTAAGAGCAAGTAAGAATTTCTCAAGAAAAATATATAATAAAAAAATGTTCCTAAGATTCATGGCAAAATTTCGAATGATTTTTTATTTTGAAAAATTTATTCAAGAGAATATTCAAAAAGATTTCGGAACATTTAGAAAGATAGTCAAAATTGTCAATTTGTCAAAGAACAATCGGAAAAATTTTAGGGCAATTTTTTTGATTTCGCAAGATCACAAAATTTGAGAAAAAAGCCGAGTAAATTTAAGAGGAGATTTGAAATAAAAACGAAACAAAAAATAGTTTCATAAATTTTGATAGGTTTCGAGAGGATAAAAAAATGTTCCTAAGATTCATGACAAAATTTCGAATGATTTTTTATTTTGAAAAATTATTCTCAAGAGCCAATAAAAGTTTCTCAACAAAAAGAAGAAGATTTCAAAACATTTCAAATAATTTCCTAAAATTTCGAGACAGAATGTAAAAGATTTTAAAGCAAAATTTTTCAATTTTTTACAATTTTGCAAGATTACGAAATTTGAGAAATAAGCCGAGTAAATTTAAGAGGAGATTCAAAAAATTTTTTGTAACTAAATTTAGAAGCTTTTTAGAATTTTTGATAGGTTTCGAGAGAATGAAAAAATGTTGCTAAGATTAATGGCAAAATTTCGAATGATTTTTTATTTTGAAAAATTAATTTATAAGAGAATATTAAAAAAAATTTTAACATTTAAAAAGATTTCCAACATTTTAAATTTGTCAAAGAACAATCTGAAAGATTCTAGGACAATTTTTTTAATTTTGCAGTCTTAAAAAAATTTCAGAAATAATTCAAATAGTTTAAAAGATATTTAGAAGCTTTATCAGTTCTAAAAAGATTAAAAATATGATTTTCCCAAGATTCATGGAGCACTTGAAATGACTGATTTTCAGTCAATGGAAGTGACTGATTTGTCAATTCTGATAAAATTGTAAAATCATTTCTACACGAAATTCCTCAGTAAATTCCTACATTTTCATAAGTTATTAAAATTAACCATAATTGACTGGTGAACACGTCAATTGGTCAATTCGTTTTTATTGGTGGAAAATAAATCATTTTTCGTTCAGAATTTATCTTTTTTTAAATGACATGAATAAAAGTTATACTACTTTGATAATAATTTTTTTTTTTGTTACTTTAAGAATTCATGATTTTAGTTGAAAATTTCTTTCTTTCTGATTGAAAAATAAATTTATAAAGTGGAAATTGGCCTATTCCATTTTCAGTTGAAAATTTATCTTTTATACTTGAAAATAGAATGTATTTGAAAAAAAAAATTGAGAAAAATGTATTAACTACTTGGTTGAAAGTTGAACTACTTTGTTAAACATTAATTTTTTGTTATTTAAGATTCATGAATTTATTTTAAAATTCAACGATTTGATTAAAAATTGAACTATTTTGTAAAAAATAATTTTTTTCTGAAGATTAATTTTTTAAACTAAAAATTTGACTATTCCACATTTGGTTTAAAATTGATCATTTGAAAATTTAATTTAATATACTTGCTCTTAATTTTTAACTATTATTATGAAAATTTAACTATTAGGTAGATAACTAACTTTTTGTTAAAAAATCATATTTTCAGACTGAAAATTCAAATATTTTTTAGATAAATTATCTTTTTGGCATTGAAATTCAACAATTCTCTTGGAAATGTATGTACTATGTTGAAAATTCTTTTTATTTCCGTAGAACATCAATCTTTTTGGTGGAAAATTCACCATTTTGGTTAAAAATTTGAATTTTGTGTTGAAAATTTCTGTTTTTTGCAAAAAATTAATTTTTGTGCCAAAAATTTAGCTATTTCATTTTTGGTTAGAAAATTATCCTTCATTAGTTGAAGAATTACCTGTTTGGTATAAAATTGGTAATTTTTTTTTTAATATACTGGTTAAAAATTCCATTTTTTTGTTGGAAATTAATTTTTAAATCTGAAAATTTGACGATTTCATTGTTGGTTCAAAAAATATCTAATAATTTATTTAAAAATACAAGTATTTGGATTAAAATTCATCTTTATTGATTGGCAATTATTACGAAATTATTATAAATTGCACATAAATTGAATAATAATTCACTTATAATACATACAAAATTAAAAGTTATTGACTTCGAATGACTAATTTCAGATTGTTATTTTAAAATACTTTAAATTCAAAATTTTTTAAGTCTTAATATATATTATTACTTTAATTTTGAAATTGTTTATTGTTCTGTTATGACCAATTCTGAGGTGGAATTTTTAAGTTTTCTAATTTGACTTCTAATTTTCAATTTTACATATTTTTTTTCAACTTAATAAAATTTTAATGTTTAACTTTTAAATGACCTAATCTCTAATCTGATCTAAGGGGCCGACAAAACTGATTGATTCTAAAAAAAAAACATGTGATAGTTAATATTTTAACCAAGAAAATATTTTTATTTCAAATCAAAAACAGTTGATTTGAAAAAAAAGATGAAATTTCTACCAAAAGAGATAAACTTTCAAATCTAAGAAAGATTTTCCAGACAAAAAAGAAAAAAAATTCATCCAAAATATTGAATTTTCAAGCCAGAAAGATTGTTAATTTTTAATAAATTTTCAACCACAAAGATACATTTTTCACAAAGAATGTAATAGTTAAATTTTCAGTAAACAAATAATTTTCCGCCAAAAAATAAACGAATTTTCAACAGGATAATCAAATTTTAAACTAAAGAAATTGATTTTGAACTAAAATTATGAATCTTCAACTATAAAAATTAATTTTTTTAACAAAGTAGCCCAACTTTTGACCAAATAAGAATTTTCTACATAACAGTTGAATTTTTAACCTGAAAATGTGAATTTTCAACGACAAAATTAATTTTCAACTTAAACAGATTATTCTTTACCAGACACTTAAATTTTTAACCAAAATAGAATAAATTTCTACAAAAAGAGAAGAGAAGAATTTTCAAATCAAAAATACGAATGTTCTACAAAAAGGTTGAATTTTCAACCAAAGAAAAATTTTTTAGTCAAGAAGAAAACAAACTTTAATCAAATTGTAGAATTTTCAAGACTAAAAAACTGAATAGAATTTCAACCTGAAATAGTTGGATTTTCTTAATGTGTTCAAAGAATTCAGTTCGCATTTCAGTAAAAAACTAAAAACCGAAAAAAGCGGAACGTCTGTGAAATACAAAAATTTCATATTGAAATTAATTTTATATTTTAATTGAAAAATTATGTTTAATTTTTTTTTAAATTTTAATAAATAATAATAAGTATAATATATAATAAATAAAATAAATAATCACACATGTAGCGTGCGTGCTTGTTTTCTAATTTGTTGGAAAAGTAAAGGATAATCAGGTAAGAGTCTGGTTTTCTGGATTGCGGTTGAAGACTCCGGAGGGCGAAATTCAATATCTAGACTCCAGAGCTCTCTCCTTGCGTATGGCTTTCTCGCGTTACCAAAACCTCGTATTGTTTCGAGAGGGTCGAGGAAATTCTAAAATTATTATGACAGGACCTAGAAATTCGAGGATGATATGCATAATCAAAGCTGACTGCGTGAATCCGGTGTAGGAATTTGATTAAAATTTATAATTCATCTACAGAGTCAATTGCTCTTCAAGGTGAAAAAGGATACTTGAAAATCGATAGAATTCAAGTTAGGTTTATCTGAATTTAAGAAAAAAGTATGATTAAATTCTGAAATTCAGATATTGGCTGAGTAGTATAGCTGCGACAGTGTAACGCCACTTACCGACCGAGGAAGGTTCTGTTCCACGCTAAGTCTGCAGTGGCGCCATTGGCGGAGATATCAACTAACATTTTTGTCGATATTTCTGTTTTACCGACCAAGTTGTCTTCTATCTCCTCCTCCTCCTCCTCTATCTGTTCTTCATTTATCTCCACTTGCTTATCTATCTCATGCTGGTCCATATTCTTCTCGTTTTTCTTCATAACTTCCACATTGGAATCAACTTGTTCGCATGAAGAATCTTTGTTTAGAGTCTCAAAACATAAATTCCTCAAGCGAATAATTTGAGTCCTATTTTATAGTTATGAAGAAAAACGAGGAGAATATGGACCAACTTGAGGAGAAAGACAAAGAGGAGGAGGGTGTTAAGGAGAAGCAGGAGATAGATAAGGAAGATGAGATAAATGAAGAGCAGATAGAGGAGGAGGA
>CAKNXH010084223.1:5554-26105 GCA_932178445.1 Andricus quercusramuli
ATTTTTTCAGAAGATAGTTGAGTTTTGAATTTAAAAAATTTATTTTTTAATAAAAAAGGATGACATTTCTACCGCAAAAAGATGACTTTTTTGTCTATAATGTCCAGGTTTCAACAAAAAAGTTGAATTTTCGACGAAAAAAATGGCATTGTCATGAGTGATGAAAGTTGAACTTTTGTTAAAAATTTAATTATTTTCTCAAAAGTTCAACTATTTTTTTAAAAAGTCATCTTTTTTTATCGAAAATTGAACTGTTTCATTGAAACCTCAACTTCTTGGAAATAGTAGAATTTTGATCCTATAATGATAGATTTTCATTCAAATAGTTAAATTTTCAAGTAAAAAATAACGAATTTTCAGAAGACAGTTGAATTTTTAGTAAAAAAAGTTCATTTTGAACCAAGAAAGGTAAATTTTCTGTTTAACAAATAAAAGATGACAATTCTACCCGAAAAAAATTAATGTGACAGACATAAATACCTGCAATACCGATCTCATTTTTTTAATTTTCCGATTTTTTTTTTAACTTTTAAAAATGTATGAGAAGACAATAAACTACGTTTACGTACTTCGTTCGAGGAGGAATGTCGCAATTATTTTCGATCTTTCAAAATTCCCTACAAGGTTCAAAATCTTTGAACATTCCTTGAAATAATTGACATTCTTGAAAATTCTATGAATTTCTTTTAAATCCCTGAAAATCTTTTGAAATCTTTAAAAAAAAAAATGGTGTAGAACCATGTAGAATAAATAATAATTCAATTTTCAACCTGAAGATATTAAAAAAAATGAGAAGACTTAAAAGAATAATTTAATTAAAAATTCCTAAATTTTCGAGATTAACAATGCTTCAAATGCTCTTATGTTGTAGTTATGTATTCAATACTTAAATTTTTTTTTTTTTGTATAAAAGTTTTGATTTTTATGACTTGGAAAAATGTTTGCTGACTGTGAAATGATCAGCAGCTTGTTTTTGTATTTAGAAACTACCCTAAAACATTTATATTGAGAATTTGACTGCTAATAAGGAACATGAAGTTAAAAAAAAATTAAAGATTTAATTAAGTAATAATAAATATGACCCCAGGTCACTTATCTGGATCAGGCCCTGCCTACATTACTTATATTAACAAATATATTCTGCTACCCTCAAAATATTTGCACTATATAAGGCGACAGTTATATTTTCACCCCTTGATGCCAAATATCGCAGAATTCATAGAGCATGCGGTCTACCACTAAAGCTCATCACAATAGGACCCACATTCGAAATGCAGAGAAAATAGGGAACAGCTGTGAATTCAGTTCACTTCGAATCCAAATTTAGGGTTGGAAAAGGAAATCCACCCTCAAAAGTTTCGTCCGAACTAAATTAACAATAGACCCAGAGTATCAATATGGAAATACAATTTGGCTTCAGAAGGAAGAAACTCGATATTTGCCAAAATAAAGTGCTTTTTGTGTACATATAACAAAAGAATCTGTTGGAAAAACAACTCCTATAGTCGACAGATCTGGTTACAAATTATTATTAACTTCCAGATGCACGCAAAAATTTGAATACAATAAAATGTATTATTACAACATCAAGATCAAAATTTGAAAATTCAAACTGTTGGATTTGGAAAAGGGTTGAAGTAAGATGGACAGCCACAATTTGGATGCCGATTAGAATACATCATTTTTCCGATTCGAACTGAATGCATATCTACAGATTTCATCATTCTGTCCAAGTGAAATATCATTTAAAAATAAGTTTTATCATAATAATAAACATGAGAACAGTTGAAAACTGTCAGTGTTCACATTTTTGAATCTTCGATAACAAAAAAAGCATCAATATGACAAAGTAGATTTTATTTTTCAATTGCTACATTCTAAGATCTTTAATTTCAGCAATCTTCGAAGACTATCAAACTACAAGAAAAAGATTCCAGCATAGTGATCTAGAGAAGGAAATATCCTGATTTTTTCACATATTTTTAAATCACTAATAACAAGAAAAAAACAATACTATGATGCAGCATTTTTTTTCAATATTCATTTCATGTCAAAACCTTTAATTTGAGCCATTCATGAAAAAAGACCGGATTAACAGAAAATCTTCCAACATAGTCATCTAAGAAATTAAATTTTCTAAACACATATTTCCCAATTTTTAAAAATTGTTCATCCACTGATGACAGATAGAAAATACTATGATGTAGCAAATTTCATGCTGTGAAGTAAATCCACATTTCAAGATGTTCAGCCTGAACCATCCCTAAAAAATATCGGATTGAAAGCAAAAGTTTTCAATATAATAGTGGTATAATAGTAAGATACGATATGCCCTTATTTTTATCCACTGATAACAAACAACAATACTATGATGCAGCAAATTTTATTTTGTAATGCACATTTGCATTCGTAGCTGTTTAATTTGAACCCTTTCTTAAAAATACTGGACAATATCGAAGACATTTTCGACAACAAAAAAACTTTGTCATGACATAGCAAATTTTATTTTGTAATGAATATCAACACCACCAATTAGAACCGTCTTCGGAGACAATCGATCTAAAAGAAAAGATTTCAACATAGTTGGACTGAAACACGAAAGTACCTTATTTTTATCCACTAATAACAAACAACAATACTATGATATTACAAATTTCATTTTGTAATCCACATCTTCATTTGAAGATGTACAATCTGAACCATCCCTCAAAAATATCGGACAATATCGAAGACAATGGATCCAAAAGAAAAGAGTCTAGCACATAGTGGTCTGATAAATGACATTTCCTCATTTGTCTTATTTTTTTAATATTTAATAACAAAAGAACTTCGGCATGACATAGCAAATTTTATTTTGCATTGAATATGAACACCATCAATTTGAACCGTCTTCGAAGACAATCAATCTAAAAGAAAATATTTTAACATAGTGGGCTCAAACACAATATTTCCTCATTTTTATCCACTGACAACAATCAAAAATACTATGATGTAGACAATTTTATTTTGTAATGCACATCTACATTTGTGGAGGTTTAATTTGAACCATCCCTAAAAAATTTTGGACAATATCAAAGACATTGTCGAAGACAGTGGAACTAAAAGACAATACTACAGCATAATGGTCTGAAAAATTAAATGTTCTGATTGTTCTTCTTTTTTAATCTTTGATAACAAAAGAATATTGGCATGATATAGCAATTTATTGTCTTTGAAGACAATAAATCTAAAAGAAAGGATTTTAACAAAGTGGGCTAAAACACGAAATTTCCTCATATATTTATCCACTGATAACAAACAACAATACTATGATATTACAAATTTGATTTTGTAATGCGCATATTCATTTAGAGATGTTCAACCTGAGCCATCCCTAAAAAATATCTGACAATATCGAAGACATTGTCGAAGACAATGGATCTAAAAGAAAATATTCCAGCATTGTGGTCTGATAAATGAAATTTCCTTATTTTCCTTCTTTTTAATTTTCGATAACAAAAAAAACTTTGGCATGAAATAACAAATTTTATTTTCTAATAAATATCAACAGCATCAACTTGAACTATCTTTGAAGACAATCGATCCGAAAGATAAGATTTTAACATAGCGGTATGAAAAAAGATGTTTCCCAATTTTTCTCATTATTTATCCACTGATTACTAATAACAATACTATGGTGTAGCAAATGATATTTTTTAATGCACATCTACATTTGAAGATTTTCAATTTTAACCATCCTTGAAAAATATGGGATTGAAAGTAAAGTTTCCAGCATTAATAGTGGTCTAAAAATGAAATATTCTCATTAAAATTTTTTTTTATCATCTGATAAAAAAAAAGATACTTCATCATAGCATATTTGATTTTTTAGTCTACATCGACATGATCAACGCTTTAATTTGAGCCATCATCGAAGACAATGGATCTAAAAGGAAAAATTCCAGGATAGTGATCTGAATAATTTAATGTTCTGATGTTTCTTATTTTTTAATCCTTAATAACAAAAGAGCTTTGGCATGATATAGCAAATTTTAATTTGTAATGTACATCTTCATTTGAAGATGTTCAATCTGAACCATCCCGAAAAAATATTGGACAATATCCAAGACATTGTCGAAGACAATGCATCTAATAGACAATATGACAGCATAGTGGTCTGAAAAATAAAATTTTCTAACTTTTATTATTTCTTAATTTTTGATAACAAAAGAACTTCTGCATGACATAGCATATTTTTATTCCGTAATGCATGTCAACACCTTCAATTTTAACCGTCTTCAAAAACAATTGATCTAAAAGAGAAGATTTCAACATAGTGGGCTAAAAGAAGAAATCTCCCAATTTTTCTCATTTTTATCCATTGATAATAAAAAACAAAACTATAATATAACGAATTTTATTTTGTAATACACACGTACGTTGATAGGTGTTTAGTTTAAACCATCCCTCAAAAATATCGGACAATATCGAAGACATTGTTGAAGAGGATCTAAAAGAAAATATTCCAGCATAGTGGTCTGAATAATGAAATTTTTCAATTTTTATTATTTTTTTTATTTTTGATGACAAAAGAACTTCGGCATGACATAGGAAAATTTTATTTCGTAATGCATGTCAACACCTTCAATTAGAACCGTCTTCGACAACAATCGATCTCAAAGAGAAGATTTCAACATAGTGGGCTAAAAGAAGAAAGTTCCCCATTTTGCTAATTTTTTATCCATTGATAATAAAGAAAACACTATAATATAACAAAATTTATTTTGTAATGGGCATCTACGTTCAAAGATGTTTAATGTGAACGATCCCTCAAAAATATCGGACAATATCAACATAGTTGGACTAAAACAAGAAAGTTCCTCATTTTTAACCACTGATAACAAACAACAATACTATGATATTACAAATTTTATTTTGTAATGTACATCTATATTTGTAGATGTTTAATTTGAACCATCCCTAAAAAATATCGGACAATATTGAAGAAATCGTCGAAGACAATAGATCTAAAAGACTACAGCATAGTTGTCTGAAAAATGAAATTCGCTCATTTATCTTGTTTTTCAATCATTGATAACAAAAAACTTCGAAATTACATAGCAAAGTTTATTTTTTAATATCTGTATGTCAAGACCTTCAATTTTAAGATATTACGAGGAAAATCGGATAATTTTTAGGGTATGATAATCTCTGTATAAAAAAGGGCGCTCCCTACTAATATGTAATACATAAACTAATGGTGATTCACATTCATCCTTTTTTTTTTGAGTTGTCGTCACGAGATCTCACATAATAATTGTTGCGAAAAACGGCTCTTATAAAATTATACTTGATATCATATTGAGGCTAGTATTACATAAAACACATATTTTATAAACTTTTCAAAAAATGAACATGTTACACCAATTGTAAGTTATGTTTATCACTAAAAATGATGAATTTTCTGTACTTTTGTGAATGGCATTTTACGAATAAGAAATTTTTATCCTAAAGATTTATTTCTAATTACGAATTTTCTGAAGCATCATTTAGTAAATCGAAAATTAGAAATAAGTAATTTCATTTTATGAAAGAATTTATTTCTGAATGTTTCTACATATTATTGATAAAAGCGAAAATTTATTTGTAACTGATATTTTAATATTGAGAAATAATTATGTTTTCAATATTTTTCAGAGATCAGAAAAATAAAATTATATACAAAACACAAAATATATTAATTTCATGAATTTTGACAATGAAAAATTTCAAGTTTGAAAAAATTCCTTATCATCATTCTTGCCAAAAACTGCGATGAATGCAAAAATTCTCTAGTTTAAATAAAAAAGAAACATTTTTCGGCACTACAGTTTTTATATAAAATAAATTGTCTTTTACTCTTTAAACATAAATGAATTATTATTGCATTTTTAAAGAGAATACAAATTTTACAACGTATGCAAATAAAACATATGCAAGACATTGAAAAATAAAAATTAAACAGTAAACTTGAATAATATTTCAAAAACCATCAAAACCTATACGGTTAAGTGGATTATAACTTAAAATTATATTCATTGAACTTTGTTCATTCGAACCGATTAAATGAATATAAATAAATAAAATATGAACATTCATGCAGGTACTTGGCCAGTGTATGTTTTGTCGAGATTTCATTAAAAAAAATATTATCCCCTATTATTTCCCTATTTTCGTTAATTTTCCCTATATTCAAGAGAATTATATAACTGATATTTTACAACCATTAAATATATTCAATGTTGATTTCCATTTTAAATCTTGACTAATTAAAATCTGATAGATTTGTGCTGAATAAAAAAAAAGAATTGGTTATCAAGATTATTTTTAGTCCTATTATTACTTACCAGGAATACAAGCATATTTCACACGAATATTTGCAGGAATCCACAAGGAAGGACCAGGATGGTCTGTGGACATTTTATACCTGCAATGTTGCAGACCAGAACACCTAAAAAAATACGAATAAAATTGCCATCAACATTTACACTTCATAAGCAAATTTATACAGCTCAGTTTGGCTAATTTCGGAATAAAATATACAAAAACGTCTTTTTCATTCATGGGAAATACATCATTTAAAAAAACGCGCTTTTTGGGGATTCGAACAAAGGGCGCGATATGCATGAGAATTCAAAAAGAAAAATGTCCAATGTATTTTTGGACGATTCTCATAAAATTGGAAATATTCGAATAGGCTTATAACTTTGTTGTTGAAATTGTAATTGTACGTTAATATGATTTTATGAAAGCAAATTGTAGCAATTGTACTATTGTACCTCGTATTGAACCTTCAACCTGTCAAGGCAGTTACATTAGTTTTATAGCGTCAGTGACCTAGGGTTAATAGCCCGGTAATATATATATATATATATATATATATATATATATATAGTATCTCTCACTTTACTATCAATATATGTATATCAATGTCATACATTGACTTTAACAAGTCTAACTGATACCCGATACATATGTGCATCCGATTCAAACTATCTAAATAACATCATTTTTTTTTTTTTTTTTTTTTTTAGTAGTAGTAGTAGTAGTACTTATTCTAGGGTAAAAACTTCATTTTCAAAATTCTATGATTTTTCCTCGACTTTTTCTTCTTGATCATAAAAATTCAAATATCATTAACATTCATATGCATAAATTAAAATTTTTTATTTTAAACAAAAAAGCGACTTTTCTACCATAAAAGATGACTTCTTGAAAAAATACTTAAATTTTCTACAAAATAATTGAATTCTCTAAAGAACAATTAAATTTTCAACTAAATAGTTGCATTTTCAACCTTAGAAGATAAATTTGCAACAAAAAAGTGTGATAGTTGATATTTCAACCAAGAAGGATGAAATTTCATTAAAAAAATTAATTTTTAAATAAAAAAGACGAATTTTCACACAATAAAGATTTTTCGGTAATGAAAGAAAAGAAAGTTCACTTAATTGTTGAATCTTAAAGCCATAAGACGAATTTTCTGTACAAAAATTGAATTTTCACCCAGAAAAATAGGAACTTTCAGCAAAAAAATTAATTTTCAACCAAAGAGATGAAGCTTCACTAAAAACAAAAATTTCAACATAATAGTTCAACTTTTACCCACGCAGTTAAATTTAAAATTAAATTTTAAATTTAACAAAATTTTCAAACAAAATAGTTTAAATAAGAAGTCAATTTTCTACGTGGATACTTGAATTTTCAACCCAAAAAGGCGAATTTTCAATAATAACAGTTGAATATCTGTAAAAAAAGGGTGACTTTTTAAAACAATTATTAAGAGATATTTACACATTTTTCAAAAAGATTTAAGAATAATTTTAAACTTGAAAAGATTTTAAAAAATTTTAAACAAAATGTGGATTTTTTGAATACTCAAAAAAATATAAACTATTTAATAATTCTGACAGGATTTAAGAGAATAAAAAAACATTTTTATTATATTTTGAAGCTTATAGAAGGATATTTAAGGTTCCGAGATGACACGAAAATCTTTTTCAGTTATTTGGAAAAATTAAAATCTTTTTTTTTAATAAAAATTAGGAAGCTTCTTAATAATTCTGAAAGTATGCAAGAGAATAAACAGAATTTTATTAGCTTCCTTTAAAAATTTCAAACAATTTTTTACTGTCAAAAAATAATTTTAAAAAAAAATTTAAAAAGGCGAGTTAAAAGATTTCAGAAATATGCAAATTTTTAAATTTCAAAAGATTTAAAAAAAATTGAATCATTTTAAAAGATATGTAGAATTTTAGAAAACATTTCGTTAAAATATTTAAAAAGAGTTCAAAAATGTGAAACAAAAAGTAGATTTTTGATGGTTTCCATTTTTTATTCTGCAAAATGAATTATAAAAGAAAATGGAAAAAGATTTCAAAACATTTAAAATTATTTCTTACATTTTCGAAAAAGAATGTTGAACATTTTGAAGCTAGATTTTTCAAATTTTGCAAAATTATAAAATTTTAGAAATTTTTTTTATAAATTTGAGAGATATGCAGAAGTTTTCTGAAACATTCAAGAATAATTTCAAACTTTAAAAAATAAAAAAAATATTAAACAAAATGTAGATTTTTGAATATTTAAAAAAAAATTATAAAGCTATTCATTCATTCTGAAAAATTGCAATAGAATAGAAAAAATAGAAAACAGGTTTCAGGACAATACACAAAAAAATTAAATTTCAACAAAATTCAAAAGACTTCTGAAAATTTCAAAAAAATCTGGAAGATTTTAAGGCAATTTATTTCCTTTAAAAAATTGTAGAAAAAATTTGATTAAGTTGAAGAAATGTTAGAAAATTCTTTTCTTTGGTAGAAATTTCACACTTTTGGTTGAAAATTCAACTATTTTATTTAAAATTAACTTCTTTGTTGAGAAACCAGCTTTTTTGGTTGAAAATTTTAATGAAAAAAGTAATTCATAGAAATAATGAAATCATAATTCAGAGTTATGAATTTATTTTTATAGGTCCTGACAGAAATGATTGGAGGCTGCGAAGAGAGAATCGCCGAAGGGTTAGATTTACCCTATCTGTAGGGAAAAATCACCCCTTTGTCGAGCCATTCATCATTGTCGGTGCAGTTACCACTTTGCTCCTGGGATCAAGAAAAACTCGGAAAAAGCCGAATTTTCAATAAAAAATATTTAATTCAATAAATATTAACGTTAAAGATAAAACAATTAAAATTAAATTAAATTTAAAAAAATATATTTAAAAAATTTACAATATTTTATTCCACTATTTTAAAATTTTATCAGATTTGTCAAATAAAAATTTCTACAGGGAAGCTCATCTTTAACAAAATACGTGAATTTTTAATAACAAACAATTTTCAAATAAAAATATAATTTTTGATATTTCAGTTTAAAAAGATTTTTATTTTAAATCAAAAGCAATTAAATTCACCCAAGACAGACAAATTTTCAACAAAATAGTTGAATCCTCAAAAAAAAGACTAATTTTCAAACAGTTTGATATTTCAATTTGAAAGTATTTTTATTTTTCATGAAAAACAGTTTAATTCATGAAAAAATGAATTCTCAACAAAACAGTTGAATCATCAACCAGAAAAGATTAATTTTTTACCAGTTGTATTTTTAACTAAAAAATATTAAACATTTTCACAAAGAGAAGATTTTTCTGCAAATCAGTTTGATTTTTCACACGAAAATATGAATTTTCAATAAAATAGTTGAATCCTCAACCAAAAATATGATTTCTCAATGAAAAATATAATAGTTGGTATTAAAACTTTCATAAAAAAGTTGAGTTCATTAAACATTAATTTTCAACAAAATAGTTGAATCCTCAACCAGAATAGATAAAATTTTTAACCCGTTGTATTTTAACCCAAAAATATAAATTATCAACAAAAAACGTAATTTTCAACCGAAAAATACGATTTTTCAACGGAAAATATATTTTATACATCAATCCAAAAATTTTTAAATAAGAAACCGTGGAATTAATAAAAAAAATGAATTTTCAATGAAATAGTTGAATCCTCAACCAAAATATGATTTTTTAATCAATAAGATTAATTTTATGCAGAAAATACGAATTTTTAACAAAATAGTTACACTTTGAACCAAAGAGATGAATTTTGAATCAAAATTATGCATCTTTAACCAAACAAGTGAATTTTTTATAATGTAGTTTAACTTTCAACCAAGTAATAATTGAATTTTCACAAAAAAATTAATTTTCAATAAAAAATATAATAGTTGATATTAAAACTAAACTATATTTTAATTGAAACCAATCAGTTGAAATTTTATTCAGAAAAATGAAATATATAGCATTAAAAATGAATTTTCAAACCAAAAAGACAAATTTCCAGTCAAAAAAGAAATTTTCTACTCAAAAAATTATTCCTCAATGAAAAATACAATAGTTGCTATTAAAACTAAAAAATATGTTAATTTTAAATAAAAAAGAGTTGAATTCATCAAAAAGACGAATTTTCAAAAAAATATCTGAATCCTCAACAAAAAAAAAAAATTTATTTGAAATCAGACAATCGCAATTTTAATTTATAAAAAATAGATAAAACTTTAGAATAACAGATGAATTTTCAAACTAAAGAAACGAATTTTCAACAAAAAAATGTTTCAGTCAAGAAAGGACAACGATTTTGAGTCAAGAAAAAACAACAATTTTAAGCAAATAATAATTTGAAGGGAAAAATAATTTTTAATACAAAATAAAAATTTCTAATAACTATTTATATTAATAAATTTATCTTAGGTTCCTCGAGAAAATGTAGAACGATTTTTGAAGATTTTAGATATGTCGAAAAAGTATCTAAACAATTTTAAAGACATTTTTTACAAGATTTTACAAAATCCAAAGAAAAATTCAAGTTCAGAGTTTTAAAATATTTTTTTTCTCTTAAAAAATTCCTAAATATTAAACTGACTCGAATTATTTCTAAAATTGTCTTAAAATCTTCCGGATTCGTTGTTGACAATTTTGGAAATTTTCCACAAAGTTTTAAAATATTTTTAAATATTTCATTCAAATTAATTTTGCAACAAAAATAACTTTGGATATTCCCAGAAATTCTAAGAAAATTTTATTTCGAAACCTTTAAATATCTTTACAAAAACTTGAAAATTTTGTACCGATACCTTAAAAATTCAAAATTTGTTTTCAAGTTCTTTAAAACCTTTTCAAATTTTGAATTATTTTTGAAAATTTGTGAAAAACTTCTGAATAGCTTTAAAAATGATTACAGTTCTTCCTGAATTTAAAAAAAAATTCAAAATTGAACACATTTCGTCGAAATATTCCAGATACATTTTTTTTACAAATTCTTACCAGATTCTTGCCAGATTTTTACCAAATTCTTCTTTTCTAAGTTTTTGGTTCAAAATCTTCAAAAATCTGCTTCTTGTTTTAAATTTATTGAAATTTTTTAAAGCTTAAAAATATTTTTGTATCTTTTTAAAACTTCTAAATATCTCTTCAGCTTAGTTGAATTTTGTCTACAATTTTGTAATCTTGTAAAATTGAAAAATTTCACTTTAAAGTCTTGTACATTCTTTTCCGAAATTTCAGGACATCATTTTTAATGTTTTAAAATCTTTTTAAATATTTTATTAAATCAATTTTTCAAAAGAAAAACTCATTTCAAACGAAAAACTCATTTCAAACTTTCTTTTGAATCTGAAGAGAAAAATTGTATTTCAAAACATTAAAAAATCTACAATTTGCTAACAATTTTTTTAAATTTTCTAAAATTTAATATAATTTATTATTATTATCGAATTATACTAAGGTAGAAAAAAGTTAAGAACAGAATTATTTCCCAATAATCAAAAACATTTTGAATTAAATTGTCTCTTTTTTCATTAATGTTTAGAAACATAAAAAAATAAATGTTTAATCATCAAATTAAATAACTCAAAATGTAAATACTGAATAAAAGTACTTTTTTTATTCACTTGTTACGAAATTTATTTTTAATTTTTTTAACATAAATGTTTTAGAGGCGTTTTAACTTTTCAAAAACAGCCTTTTTGGAACACCCTAATACATAATTTTTTAAAGGAAAAGTTTTAAGATTTTATTAATTAGATCAACTTATCAATTTTGAGCCATATTAATCTGAAAAAGTTTTTATAGATTTTATGAAAAAAAATTTTCAGTTCCAGGGTTATGCATTTGTCTGGAAAATCGGTCGTTGCACCCTCAGGTTTGAATACTGCACATCTGCACCCTATTGCCTATTCATCCAAATCTATGCCGTTTTTATTTGGTTATGGTTGCAACGTATATATAGGTATATTTCACAATGTAAGACCATAAGCCCTATGGAAAACAACTTTTCAGAGAAAAAGACCTCAATGTAACTATGGGGTCTTATAAAAAATCCTCGAATCTCGAGATGTACCATAATGCACTTGGATTTTACTTTATTGCTTCCAAGCTAATTCCCAAATAAAAGAAACCTCATCTTCCACAAAAATTCGAAAAAAAAAAATTTTTTACTGAAAAATTTATAACGATGACAAATTAACAAAAAATTAACAAATGACAAATTCCGATTAGAGAAAAAAGATTTTTCTACGAAATTATGGGTATTTGAACTTTGAAGCTTGTTTCTCAACAAAAATAAAAATCTCTATAACATTTAGGTTAAAAATAAAAAATGAAAATTTAATATTGTTGAAAGATTTGAGTAGATTACATTTTTGGAAGATTTCTGGGAAAATCTAAAATAGTTTAGGTTTTATTATAGAAGAACAATTTTAAGTTGTATAATTTTGAGTAGTTGTTAGGTAAAGTAAATTTTGAAGGGTGTCAATAGAATAAGAAAAATATCAAGATTCCTGAGAAATTTTCGAATGATTTTTTATTTTGAAAAATTATTTTTAAGAGCAAATAAGAGTTTCTAAAAAAAAGGAAAAGATTTCAAAACATTTCAAATGATTTCCTAAAACTTCGAGACAGAATGTAAAAGATTTGCAAAAAAATTTGATAAATAAGCCAAGTAAATTTAAGAGGAATTTTTTTGAATATTTTGCAACAAAATAAATAAGATTTTAGAATTCTGGATAGGCTTCAGGACAATAAAACAATGTTCCTAAGATTCATGGCAAAATTTTGAATGATTTTTTATTTTGAAAAAATTATTTTCAAGAGCAAATAAGAGTTTCTCAAAAAAAAAAAAAAAAAAAAAATTTCAAATGATTTCCTAAAATTTCGAGACAGAATGTAAAAGATTCTGAAGCCAAATTTTTCAAATTTTTTCAATTTTGCAAGATTACAAAATTTGAGAAATAAGCCGAGTAAATTTAAGAGGATATTTTTTGAAAAATTTGCAACGAAATTCAGAAGCTTTTTAGAATTCTGGATAGGTTTCAAGAGAATAAAACAATGTTCCTAAGATTCATGGCAAAATTTTGAATGATTTTTTATTTTGAAAAAATTATTCTTAAGAGCAAGTAAGAGCTTCTGAAAAAAAAATTTCAAATAATTTCAAACGATTTCCTAAAATTTCGAGACAGAATGAGAAATAAGCCGAGTAAATTTAAGAGGATATTTTTTTAGTTTGCAACGAAATTCAGAAGCTTTTTGGAATTCTGGATAGGTTTCATGAGAATAAAAAAATGTTCCTGAGATTCATGGCAAAATTTCCAAGAATTTTTTATTTCGAAAAATTATTTTTAAGAGCAAATAAACATTTCTCAAAAAAATGAAAAGATTTCAAAACATTTCAAATGATTCCCTAAAATATCAAAACAGGATCTAAAAGATTCTAAAGCAAAATTTTTAGCATTTTTTCAATTTTGAAACAAAATTTGAGAAATAAGCCGAGTAAATTCAAGAGGATATTTTAAAAAAATGTTGCAACAAAATTCAAAAACTTTTTAAAATTCTGAATAGGTTTCAAGAGAATAAAAAAAAAGTTCTTGAAATTCATGGCAAAATTTCGAATGATTTTTTATTTTGAAAAATTATTCTTAAGAGCAAGTAAGAATTTCTCAAAAAAAAAGGAAAAGATTCCAAAACATTTCAAATTATTCCCTAAAATTTCGAGACAGAATGTAAAAGATTTTAAAGCCAAATTTTCAAATTTTTTAATTTTTCAACATTACAAAATTTGAGAAATAAGCCGAGTAAATTCAAGAGGATATTTAAAAAACATTTTGCAACAACATTCAAAAACTTTTTCAAATTCTGGATAGGTTTCAAGAGAATAAAAAAATGTTCCTGAGATTCATGGCAAAATTTCGAATGATTTTTTATATTGAAAAATTATTCTTAAGAGCAAGTAAGAGTTTTTCAAAAAAAGGAAAAGATTTCAAAACATTTCAAATGATTCCATAAAATTTCGAGACAGAATCTAAAAGATTCTAAAGCATAATTTTTCGAATTTTTTCAATTTTGCAACAAAATTTGAGAAATAAGCCAAGTAAATTCAAGAGGATATTTTTTTTTAATTCGCAAAGAAATTCATAAGCTTCTTAGAATTCTGGATAGGTTTCAAGAGAATAAAAAAATGTTCCTGAGATTCATGTCAAAATTTTGAATGATTTTTTATTTTGAAAAATTATTCTCAAGAGCAAGTAAGAGTTTCTCAAAAAAAGGAAAAGATTTCAAAACATTTTAAATGATTCCCTAAAATTTCGAGACAGAATGTGAAAGATTTTAAAGCAACATTTTTTAATTTTTTTTAATTTTGCAAGATTAAAAAACTTGAGAAATAAGACGAGTAAATTTAAGAGGAGATTTAAAAAAATTGTAACAAAATTTAGAAGCTTTTTAGAAATTTTTGATAGGTTTCGATAAAAAAATGTTCCTAAGATTCATGGAAAAATTTCCAAGGAATTTTTATTTCGAAAAATTATTTTCAAGAGCAAGTAAGAATTCCTTAAAAAAAGGAAAAGATTTCAAAACATTCCAAATGATTCCCTAAAAGTTCGAGACAGAATGTAAAAGATTCTAAAGCAAATTTTTTCAAATTTTTTCAATTTTGCAAGAAAATTTGAGAAATAAGCCGAGTAAATTCAAGAGGATATTTTAAAAAAATGTTGCAACAAAATTCAGAAACTTTTTAGAATTCTTGATAGGTTTCAAGAGAATAAAAAAATGTTCTTGAAATTCATGGCAAAATTTCTAATGATTTTTTATTTTGAAAAATTATTCTTAAGAGCAAATGAGAGTTTCTAAAAACAAAAAAATTTCAAAAAATTTCAAATGATTTCCTACAATTTTGACACAGAATGTAGAAGATTTTAAAGCAACATTTTTCGATTTTTTTCAATTTTGCAAGATTAAAAAACTTGAGAAATAAGACAAGTAAATTTAAGAGGAGATTTAAAAAAAATTGTAACAAAATTTAAAAGCTTTTTAGAAATTTTTGATAGGTTTCGATAAAAAAATGTTCCTAAGATTCATGGCAAAATTTCCAAGGAATTTTTATTTCGAAAAATTGTTTTTAAGAGCAAATGAGAGTTTCTCAAAAAAAGGAAAAGATTTTAAAACATTTCAAATGATTCCCTAAATTTTCGAGACAGAATGTAAAAGATTCTAAGAGAACATTTTTCAAATTTTTCCAATTTTGCAACAAAATTTGAGAAATAAGCCGAGTAAATTCAAGAGGATATTTGAAAAAAAATTTGCAACAAAATTCAGAAACTTTTTAGTATTTTTGATAGGTTTCAAGATAATAAAAAAAAGATTTCTGAGATTCATGGCAAAGTTTCGAATGATTTTTTGTTTTGAAAAATTATTTTCAAGAGCAAGTAGGAGTTTCTTAAAAAAAAGGAAAAGATTTCAAAACATTTCAAATGATTCCCTAAAATGTTGAGACAATGTAAAAGATTTTAAAGCTAAATTTTTCAATTTTTCAAGATTACAAAATTTGAGAAATAAGCCGAGTAAATTTAAGAGGATATTTTTTTTTTAATTTGCAACGAAATTCAGAAACTTTTTAGAATTCTGGATATGTTTCAAGAGAATAAAAAAGTGTTCCGGACATTCATGGCAAAATTTCGAATGATGTTTTATTTTGAAAAATTATTCTTAAGAGCAAGTAAGAATTTCTCAAAAAAAAGGAAAGGATTTCAAAACATTTCAAATCATTCCCTAAAATTTCGAGACAGAATGTAAAAGATTCTAAAGCAAAATTTTTCAAATTTTTCAAATTTTTCCAATTTTGCAACAAAATTTGATAAATAAGCCGAGTTAATTCAAGAGGATATTTTTAAAAAAATTCGCAACAAAATTCAGAAACTTTTTAGAATTCTTGATAGGTTTCAAGAGAATAAAAAAATGTTCTTGAAATTCATGGCAAAATTTCGGATGATTTTTTATGTTGAAAAATTATTCTTAAGAGCAAGTAAGAATTTCTCAAGAAAAATATATAATAAAAAAATGTTCCTAAGATTCATGGCAAAATTTCGAATGATTTTTTATTTTGAAAAATTTATTCAAGAGAATATTCAAAAAGATTTCGGAACATTTAGAAAGATAGTCAAAATTGTCAATTTGTCAAAGAACAATCGGAAAAATTTTAGGGCAATTTTTTTGATTTCGCAAGATCACAAAATTTGAGAAAAAAGCCGAGTAAATTTAAGAGGAGATTTGAAATAAAAACGAAACAAAAAATAGTTTCATAAATTTTGATAGGTTTCGAGAGGATAAAAAAATGTTCCTAAGATTCATGACAAAATTTCGAATGATTTTTTATTTTGAAAAATTATTCTCAAGAGCCAATAAAAGTTTCTCAACAAAAAGAAGAAGATTTCAAAACATTTCAAATAATTTCCTAAAATTTCGAGACAGAATGTAAAAGATTTTAAAGCAAAATTTTTCAATTTTTTACAATTTTGCAAGATTACGAAATTTGAGAAATAAGCCGAGTAAATTTAAGAGGAGATTCAAAAAATTTTTTGTAACTAAATTTAGAAGCTTTTTAGAATTTTTGATAGGTTTCGAGAGAATGAAAAAATGTTGCTAAGATTAATGGCAAAATTTCGAATGATTTTTTATTTTGAAAAATTAATTTATAAGAGAATATTAAAAAAAATTTTAACATTTAAAAAGATTTCCAACATTTTAAATTTGTCAAAGAACAATCTGAAAGATTCTAGGACAATTTTTTTAATTTTGCAGTCTTAAAAAAATTTCAGAAATAATTCAAATAGTTTAAAAGATATTTAGAAGCTTTATCAGTTCTAAAAAGATTAAAAATATGATTTTCCCAAGATTCATGGAGCACTTGAAATGACTGATTTTCAGTCAATGGAAGTGACTGATTTGTCAATTCTGATAAAATTGTAAAATCATTTCTACACGAAATTCCTCAGTAAATTCCTACATTTTCATAAGTTATTAAAATTAACCATAATTGACTGGTGAACACGTCAATTGGTCAATTCGTTTTTATTGGTGGAAAATAAATCATTTTTCGTTCAGAATTTATCTTTTTTTAAATGACATGAATAAAAGTTATACTACTTTGATAATAATTTTTTTTTTTGTTACTTTAAGAATTCATGATTTTAGTTGAAAATTTCTTTCTTTCTGATTGAAAAATAAATTTATAAAGTGGAAATTGGCCTATTCCATTTTCAGTTGAAAATTTATCTTTTATACTTGAAAATAGAATGTATTTGAAAAAAAAAATTGAGAAAAATGTATTAACTACTTGGTTGAAAGTTGAACTACTTTGTTAAACATTAATTTTTTGTTATTTAAGATTCATGAATTTATTTTAAAATTCAACGATTTGATTAAAAATTGAACTATTTTGTAAAAAATAATTTTTTTCTGAAGATTAATTTTTTAAACTAAAAATTTGACTATTCCACATTTGGTTTAAAATTGATCATTTGAAAATTTAATTTAATATACTTGCTCTTAATTTTTAACTATTATTATGAAAATTTAACTATTAGGTAGATAACTAACTTTTTGTTAAAAAATCATATTTTCAGACTGAAAATTCAAATATTTTTTAGATAAATTATCTTTTTGGCATTGAAATTCAACAATTCTCTTGGAAATGTATGTACTATGTTGAAAATTCTTTTTATTTCCGTAGAACATCAATCTTTTTGGTGGAAAATTCACCATTTTGGTTAAAAATTTGAATTTTGTGTTGAAAATTTCTGTTTTTTGCAAAAAATTAATTTTTGTGCCAAAAATTTAGCTATTTCATTTTTGGTTAGAAAATTATCCTTCATTAGTTGAAGAATTACCTGTTTGGTATAAAATTGGTAATTTTTTTTTTAATATACTGGTTAAAAATTCCATTTTTTTGTTGGAAATTAATTTTTAAATCTGAAAATTTGACGATTTCATTGTTGGTTCAAAAAATATCTAATAATTTATTTAAAAATACAAGTATTTGGATTAAAATTCATCTTTATTGATTGGCAATTATTACGAAATTATTATAAATTGCACATAAATTGAATAATAATTCACTTATAATACATACAAAATTAAAAGTTATTGACTTCGAATGACTAATTTCAGATTGTTATTTTAAAATACTTTAAATTCAAAATTTTTTAAGTCTTAATATATATTATTACTTTAATTTTGAAATTGTTTATTGTTCTGTTATGACCAATTCTGAGGTGGAATTTTTAAGTTTTCTAATTTGACTTCTAATTTTCAATTTTACATATTTTTTTTCAACTTAATAAAATTTTAATGTTTAACTTTTAAATGACCTAATCTCTAATCTGATCTAAGGGGCCGACAAAACTGATTGATTCTAAAAAAAAAACATGTGATAGTTAATATTTTAACCAAGAAAATATTTTTATTTCAAATCAAAAACAGTTGATTTGAAAAAAAAGATGAAATTTCTACCAAAAGAGATAAACTTTCAAATCTAAGAAAGATTTTCCAGACAAAAAAGAAAAAAAATTCATCCAAAATATTGAATTTTCAAGCCAGAAAGATTGTTAATTTTTAATAAATTTTCAACCACAAAGATACATTTTTCACAAAGAATGTAATAGTTAAATTTTCAGTAAACAAATAATTTTCCGCCAAAAAATAAACGAATTTTCAACAGGATAATCAAATTTTGAACTAAAGAAATTGATTTTGAACTAAAATTATGAATCTTCAACTATAAAAATTAATTTTTTTAACAAAGTAGCCCAATTTTTGACCAAATAAGAATTTTCTACATAACAGTTGAATTTTTAACCTGAAAATGTGAATTTTCAACGACAAAATTAATTTTCAACTTAAACAGATTATTCTTTACCAGACACTTAAATTTTTAACCAAAATAGAATAAATTTCTACAAAAAGAGAAGAGAAGAATTTTCAAATCAAAAATACGAATGTTCTACAAAAAGGTTGAATTTTCAACCAAAGAAAAATTTTTTAGTCAAGAAGAAAACAAACTTTAATCAAATTGTAGAATTTTCAAGACTAAAAAACTGAATAGAATTTCAACCTGAAATAGTTGGATTTTCTTAATGTGTTCAAAGAATTCAGTTCGCATTTCAGTAAAAAACTAAAAACCGAAACAAGCGGAACGTCTGTGAAATACAAAAATTTCATATTGAAATTAATTTTATATTTTAATTGAAAAATTATGTTTAATTTTTTTTTAAATTTTAATAAATAATAATAAGTATAATATATAATAAATAAAATAAATAATCACACATGTAGCGTGCGTGCTTGTTTTCTAATTTGTTGGAAAAGTAAAGGATAATCAGGTAAGAGTCTGGTTTTCTGGATTGCGGTTGAAGACTCCGGAGGGCGAAATTCAATATCTAGACTCCAGAGCTCTCTCCTTGCGTATGGCTTTCTCGCGTTACCAAAACCTCGTATTGTTTCGAGAGGGTCGAGGAAATTCTAAAATTATTATGACAGGACCTAGAAATGCGAGGATGATATGCATAATCAAAGCTGACTGCGTGAATCCGGTGTAGGAATTTGAATAAAATTTATAATTCATCTACAGAGTCAATTGCTCTTCAAGGTAAAAAAGGATACTTGAAAATCGATAGAATTCAAGTTAGGTTTATCTGAATTTAAGAAAAAAGTATGATTAAATTCTGAAATTCAGATATTGGCTGAGTAGTATAGCTGCGACAGTGTAACGCCACTTACCGACCGAGGAAGGTTCTGTTCCACGCTAAGTCTGCAGTGGCGCCATTGGCGGAGATATCAACTAACATTTTTGTCGATATTTCTGTTTTACCGACCAAGTTGTCTTCTATCTCCTCCTCCTCCTCCTCTATCTGTTCTTCATTTATCTCCACTTGCTTATCTATCTCATGCTGGTCCATATTCTTCTCGTTTTTCTTCATAACTTCCACATTGGAATCAACTTGTTCGCATGAAGAATCTTTGTTTAGAGTCTCAAAACATAAATTCCTCAAGCGAATAATTTGAGTCCTATTTTATAGTTATGAAGAAAAACGAGGAGAATATGGACCAACTTGAGGAGAAAGACAAAGAGGAGGAGGGTGTTAAGGAGAAGCAGGAGATAGATAAGGAAGATGAGATAAATGAAGAGCAGATAGAGGAGGAGGA
>CAKNXH010084234.1:0-16555 GCA_932178445.1 Andricus quercusramuli
AAATTTACGAAAGTCACGTACGATTGAAATTTACGAAAGTCACGTACAATTAAAAAGTTCACAAGATTCGTATGAATCAAGGAATGTTCGCATGAGTAATGCTTGATAGTCACGTACTAATTTGCATTCAACAATTATGTTTTATGCCTCAATTTTATGTATTGAACTTATCCCGTTTTCCATTATATTGATTTGGGTATTGATTATCGATGATACGTTCTGTTACTCTTCTCTTGTCCTTTTCCGACCAATTTCTTAATTCTAAATAATAGTTGTTTACATGTGCAATATATGTGTTTGCAACTATTTCGTTACATTGTGTATTTGTATAATTATTCGATTATAATTAGTTTATGTACTGCAATGGTACATAATTAACTTATCTTACTTGGAAGATATAGCATAAGGCTCTACGTTAATTTAATTATCCTAGCAGGTCGGTATGCTCATGGAATTACCTCGCTAATTAGCTCGCGCTTTCCTTGTTATCGACCGTCGTTCATTTATCATTCGTCATGCGTGGGTAATTAGTTGCGGCTGACTGCTTGAGTCATTACCTACTGTGGTACGTTTACCATTTCGGTGTTACTACACATTTAAATTTTTTTTTTAAATATTTTGGGGATGTAACATCATTACATGGTCCTCATTCTTGTGACGGATTAGCCTATTGATCAGTGTTGCCACCTGTTTCAATTTTTCTTGCCTTGATGAGGGTGCTGTGTGAGCACCGAAACGTTGGTAAATACCTTGCATGCTTTTTTATTGTGATTTGATAATAATAAAAATAAAAAAGAAGAATGAAATGAAAAAGAGAAGGAAGGGGATTTGGTTGGTTGCCTTCTCATTTTTCTTAAGTCTTTTTTATTTTTGTCCAAAGAAACCAATTTTTTTATTTTGTTTTTTAGGAATTGCAATAGGAGCATTTTGTGGTGGTTGTCCAAATTTTATCGTTGAATTCTTATTTTATTTTCAGGAGTTCTATATATTGACTTGATTATTGGACGTTAAATGGGATTTTGAATTTGATTTTGGTTTGATTTGAAATTCTTGAATTTCAATTAATGTAGAGTTCTGAATCATATATTTACGTTATTCAAGGTGGTTTTTACAATTTAAGAACATTTTTGGTCACAAAGGGTAGGTATGGATGACTTAGGGGTTGTTTTTTGAAACACTAATCATATGTTTTCGTAGAACAAAACAAAGCGAAAAAATCCAACCTTATCGTTTATTTCATTATAATAATATTTAGTGAGTTTTAATAGGTGGCTGCGCTGAGTGGACATCGTGCTAACGCCGCCACCCTTATCTCGGAATTTTGGAGAGCAAAAAAAATTTTTCTTGAGCATAAAATTTGCAAAAAAAAAAGCAAAAAAATATGGCGTTTTCCATTTTTCATTTTGCCCTTGTGGCGGCGCTGAGAGGACGGCAGGGGCGGCGCAGCCAGCATGGATGCCATGGAGAACTCCAGACATGTAAATTTCCAACCATGGAAATTCCATACATGGAAAACTGGACGTAAAGATAAAAAAAATTTTTACTTTTGCTTAAAAAATATATCTCTTGTATGGGTTTACTAAGTACCTGACCTTTGATGAAGAATTTGAATTTCCAAGTTTGCATGGGCCGTTACCATGGACTTGTAAAATTTTGATGTTCATAGGCTTGAATTTATTGTTCTCGAGTTGTCGCTCGACAGGGGGTCCACGCCGAGTCCGTCAGTGTGGGCATGGGATTTCTCCCTATGGTTAATGTAATTTCCACTTATTCCGGTAACTTTGAAAATATACCTGGGTCAGGAACAGAGACACAATTAGGCCAGAGTCCTCAGTTTGAGATTGCATTTTGCACTGAGAACATCTCTTTTAAAATCAAAGTGGTTGAGTAATAACGAAGTGATTGTCAGACACGAATGTTAGCAAAAGAGAAGAAGTTGAAGGAGAAAAACTTGATTAAAAAAACGCGGCTTTCAGACAATTTTTTGTTTGCGTAAGAAAGGTGATAGCTTTCGCTCTTGTTATAATAGTAAGAATAAAAATTGTGATTTCGAAAATGGGAGTGAAAACAACTTATGAAAAGATATAAAAAAGCATCTCAGGGATCTTACTTAAATTACGAAACATCTCAAGGGGGGGGGGGGCCGCTTCTCGAGACATTATACTACGATTTGTTACGGCAGGGGGAGCGGGTCTTTCACCCATGTACGTAAATTTTGCAAATTCGCAAAACCTTTCTCCTGAAGATTATCTTCTTTGTTATAAATATTATGATTTGGTTTAAAATTAAACTATTTTCTTAAAAAGACATCATTTTTTTGCAAATTCAACTGTTTTGTTAAAAAAAAATTCGTCTTTTTGGGTTAAAAATTGGACTTTTTTCGTATAATATGAACCTTTTGTTTAAAATTCATATTTCATTGCTGATAAGTCAACTGAAATATTTTTTGGATGAAAAATATTTTTTCTGAAAATTTGTCTTTTTAATTTGATAGTTCAGCCTTTTTTAATAGAAATATTGCATCTTTCTTGAACAAAAATGCAACTGTTTGGTTGAAAATTTAATAATCTTGTTAAAAAGTCATACTTTTTGGTTAAAAATTCGACTATTTAGCAGAAAATTAATTTATAGTTTACAAGTCTTATTTTGGTGTTGGAAAGTGAACTGGAATCTTCTTTGCATGAAAATTTAACTATTTTTGTGACGTTTTTTTTCTTACTTCATCTGTTTTAAAAGAAATATTTCATCCTTCTTGAATAACAAATGCAACTGTTCGGTTGAAAATTCAACTCTTTTTCGAAAATTTGTCTTTCTAATTTCAATATTCACCTGATTCAGCAGCAATTACATCTTTCTCGGATGAAAATGCAACTGTTTGGTTTAAAATTAAAAAGTTTTGTTGAAAAAGTCATATTTTTTGGTCGACAATTCTGCTGTTTTGTTAAAAAATTAACTATTTTGTAGAAAATTTACTTTTTGGTTAAATTTATTATGGTGGTGTTGAGAAGAGAACTGCAATCTTTTCTGGATGAAAATTCAACTATTAAAAAAATTATTTTTTTAAATTAAAAATTCATCTGTTTTAGTACAAATTTCATCTTTTTTGGATAAAAATTGAACTATTTGGTAGAGAATTCAACTATTCCGTTAAAAATTCTCCCACTGGTTAAAAAATTTCGTCTTTTTGGATGAAAAATTCAATTTTTTTCGTAAAAACTTATTTTTTGTTAAAAAATTCATATTTTGATCTTGAAAAGTCAATTGGAACAACTATTGGGTAGATAATTAAACAATTTTGTTAAAAAGTTATGCTTTTCTCACAAAAAGTCGGCTTTTTAGATTGAAAATTCAATTTTTTTCATAGAAACTTATTTCTTGGTTGAAAATTCATATTTTGATTGTGAAAAGTCAATTAAAATCTTCTGACACAGAAAATTCAACTACTTATTTTTAAATTTATCTTTTTGATTTATAAATTCATCCGCTATGGTAGAAATGTCTTTATTCAAATGAAAATGCATCTTTTTGGTTAAAAATTATTATTCTTCGCTTGAGTGTTCAACTATTTTATTCACTTTGTTGAGAAATAATTTTTTTTAAGAGTTATATTTTTAGTTGAAAATCCATTCATTTAAATAAAAGTCAAACCTATTTATCTGCAGGAATGTTGTACGAAGGAGAACGTTCTCATTAAAATAAACAAAAACTACAGAAAATTTTTTTAATCTCGCCGCCGCCGCCCGCCCCCTTTACAGTCTCCAGACATGCAAAATATTGGCTGCGCCGGCCCTGGAGGACGGACTTGTTGTTGCACTTCATCGTTAACTACAAGCGGTGGCTGCTTAATTTCAGACTTTGATTGGGGCAACACTTGATTAACTTTTTCATGGGTAGAATATTTAGTGCACCTGTGCACACTTTGTGGAACGTTCATTCAACGTTACTTCAACGATGATTAAACATTGTTTCAACGTTGCTTGAACATTACAGCAGCATTCAGCATTACAGTCCCTCTGAAACTATTCGTATTAGCATTAATACCAAGTACAAGAACATTATAGCGAAATTTTTTCCACGCAAACGATACTCCAAAGGTGTTAGTTCTCTATCCCAATGTCAGCAAGTGATAAAAAGCCTCAAAACAAACCATCCCTACTATGATGATCCTAGCGAACTGGTTGATCGTCTGCGTTTGCTCCTACCTTTACAGGCTGCAGGAAACGAGCATTATACCAATGAAATCATCTTCATTATGGAGGAACTGCGAAGTGCAGGTTTCAGATACATACATTGGGTAACTATACACCCACCGCCACCACCACCTGTGCACATTTTGTGCAAGTTTGATTAAACGTTGCTTAAACGCTGCTCCAACTTTGATTCAACGTTTATTTAACGTTGCTCCAACGTTGATTTAACGTTGCCCCAACCTTCATTCAACATTGTTTCGACGTTGGTTCAACGTTGAACCACCACTACCACCGTCACCATCACCGCTGCCACCACCTTCAGATGGATTTCGTGAACGGATGTACCAGGCGTACTCTCAACCAAGTCGAGAATGCTGCTGTGTGATGCTATATACAGTACCTTATGAACTTGTAGATGCTTTGCGATTTTGAATTTACTCTCATAATGCATTACAAAGTCCCAAGTGTCGAGCAATTGTCCACATATTGCGCCAAAGACACATAATATTTCAGCGAGCATGACCATTATGAATGTTTGTTTTCCCTATGTTTAATTTGTATAATTACGTTGAGAGATTATTTTGTTAAACTAAGTTAGGAATCTACATTGTGAACTTTTGTCGTATTAACATGGTTACATTACTTCCCGTTCCCGACAATGGCGCTAGTGTGGCACGCGAATAAAAATGGCAGCTGCCTATGTTAACATTTTTCATTATTTACCTCTGGGATATGATTGTGATTCACATAGAGGGATAAATTGTTCTTTACATAAAAGAAAATTTAAACGATTATAATAATTTTATTTAATGAGAAATATATGTGATTGAAGTGTGTGTAATTCAAGTGGTCCTGCAATGGACGAGGTAGGTACTTTAGAATTATTGCACGAACGCATCAACATATAACCTTCGCAAGCATAAAGACCTGAAATCGAATACAGAATAATTAGAGTTTTTAGATTTCAAACTCTATGTACCAAAAAATGCTACTGCGTACCCGTATAGTTCTAGAATTCAGGTATAGATGACGTATCCAATATCCACGGTTATAGAAATTTGTTGCAGGCAAGAGCCCTACGTACACCGATCCTCATAGAAACTTCAATCGATCTTTCTAGAATGTAAGTAGAGTAGGGGTAATGGAGTATAAAAGGAACATCAGGTTTCAGTGGCTTCAATCAATCGTCGAACACAATGCAAAGTTAGTCATCTGTTGAAATGTCTAGTGAGAATAAGAAAAGAAATGTCTTTGGAGAAAAAAGATCTCAAAATGATCAACTCAGTTGGCCGTATAGATGGGATCATACCTACGGAACCGCTGTCTGACCTGACCCTTAAAGAAGAAGTATACCGATATTGTACTGTGCATATATCTGTATCAGTGAAGTATACTGCGCACCCATAAGTGCTGGAAAGTGTTCTGCGCAGTGGTAGACATGTCTTAGATCTACTGCGCAGCCATATATAACACCAAACTGTACTGCGAATCCAATGTGTATAATAGAAGTCTTTTGCTCATCCGTAAGTGCCCTATAAGTGTACTGCGCAGCGGTATATGTTGCAGAACTCTTCTGCGCATCCCCATATACTACCAAACTGTACTGCGCATCCATGAATATCATAAAAGTCTACTGCACAACCGCAAGTGTCTTAAAAGTGTACTGCGCAGCTATATGTGCCATGGAACTCAACTGCGCAGCTATATTTACAACCGAACGGTAGTACGCTTCCGCATCCCTGGCGGACCGGCCGAACGCAAACATTACGCTACAGCGTAACGGTAAAGTAATGCTAAAGTAATGGTAAAGTAATATGGCATTATAATTAATAAAGGAAACAAAATTAATATGTAAACTGTTGCAATTATAATAAAACGTTGAAATTTACGTTCAACGGTCATGCCGCAATTGCAACAAGTTGCTTTTGCAGCCTTAAAAAATAAAAAAACATAGTGACCGTCATTTCAGTCAGGCCCCTGCATATTGGCAACCCGCTAACGTGGCTTTAAGTGGGTTGCCAGTCTGCAGGGACCCGACTTGAATGACAGCCACTTTGTTTTTTTATTTTTTAACGCTGAGAAAGCAACTTGTTGCAATTACGACATGACCATTTAATGTAAATTTTAACGTTTTATTATAATTGCAACAATTTACATATTAATTTTGTTTCCTTTATTAATTATAATGCCATATTACTTTAGCATTACTTTACCATTACTTTACCGTTACGCTGTAGCGTAATGTTTGCGTTCGGCCGGTCCGCCAGGGATGTGCCATAGAAGCATAACTGCGGTGAAGCACACCGCTAAATGTTGAATAACTCAACTGCGCGGCCCTATATATCTTTAACTAAATTCGATAGAGAGAGAGAGCGGTTGAACTTTCCAGACTGGGTTATTGCTTTTGAGAATCCATGCATCGAAATATCTATCAGCCTCGATTGTTCGTTCTCGAATTTAGCTTAAGATAACGCATCCAATGTCGTTGGTTCTAGCAACTTGATGCAAGTAGAGCCCCACTTGTAACGAACTTTGTGGAAACTTCGATCGATCTTTCCAGAATGTAAGCATGTATTTGCCAGCGCTGTTGGCAGCTAGTGTATTGATCCGTCTAGAAGCCACCAATGGATCTTTCCTAGCATAATCACTAAAACTCATATCTTGTATCCATACTTCTATTTTTCATTCCTCGATCCTTCTCGAAAATTGGTTGTATAGAAAATCGTCAGAGATCACCACGTCTACAAAGAATCTTCTGGAAGGCTCGAGACATTGAATTTTAAATATGTACCATTATAGGTGGAAGTTGATAATACATCGATTCATATTTTCTGCAAACCACTAGAGATTATAAGCAAGAGCTTATATTCAAGCCTTCCAGAAACTTCGATGTATAGAAAGTCGTCAGAGATCACGTCAACATTTCCAGAAGGTTCGATTATTTTCTGGAAATCCTTTGAATTTGATTCTTGGTTGGTATTTCAGAGACCCACGTCGTTAAGCGAACCACGAATTCGTTCCAGCTTTCTAGAAATTTCGATCACTGTTTACTGACCAGTTGGAGAGTTCTAGAAAGTTTAACGAGTAAGAATCTCGGAGACAGTAGATCCACTTTGATCGAAACTATTAGAAAAGCAAAATTCTAGAAAGTTCCAGAACTTGGAGAATCCCTGATCGCAAGTGCGCCCCCTTTATAAAGTTGCTTGTGGGTTCGGTCGGTAAAACAGAGGCCATCCTTATTGACCGAGCCGAAAATCTCTGTCAGGAATCTACCTTACCGACCGAGTTAACGACTGTCGGTAACTTATTGATAACTGTGTCAGTGCTCTACCTTACCGCCCGAGTCACCGACTGTCAGTGACTTATCTATCACTGTTTTACCAGGTGATTATTGCCAGAACCCGCCCTAAAAGCAAATTTTGAAATTGCAAATATTTTACTCTCACCCCCCCCAGGGGGGGGGGGGGGGGGCTTCTTCCTTGGAGAAAACACCTCTCGTCGGTGACAATATACAATTAAAGGTGGTCAAAATTTGGTTATTTCTTGAATTTCCATACACATCGCCCGGAAATTTTTTTGAATCCACACAAAAAATCCAGTTTTTGGTTTTGAAAAAAAATTATATTTTACGGTGGCGCACGCCCATGAAGCAGTATTTCCCATATGGAGAAAAGACGTTTTTGTACATTTTATTCAGAATCATCAGCTAATATTATACATACATAGCTAAGATGGCGCCGAGCGCGGTTGTACTGTTAAGCCGCTCCGTGTTTCGGGTTGTTTTTCTAGACCCTTAACACCCCTCATGTGTGTGAAGGGGATGCGGATAACGAATTTGTTGCAAAAACACTTATTGCAAAAAATTAGTGAAGTTCCCACGTGGTCAGTGAACGGTATCCATGATTTTTAGTGGAAAAAACATTGTTTTAGTGTAGAAAAAGGATTATCAGTGCACATATATTGAAAGAATAAGATATAGCTGTCATCTGAAGTTGCTTAGCACCTGTGAGTTAGTTTAAACAAATGAAATCAGTTGGAGCTGTCAGTTTTTGATATACGTATATCATTCATTGATGGAGTAAAGTGTTTCAGATATACGTATTTCATTTCATTTATCTATAGAGAAAAGTGAAAAAAGAAGCGTCTTTTAATCTAACTTTCTATAACTATTGCTTCCTGGTTTATCTCCGAATATTTTCAGTTTTTGAATATTTATCGTGCCCCTAGCTTCAAAGCACGCATAACACCGTTCGCGTCCACGTGTCTCTAGCCCTGGACATAATTATACCACTATGGCCTCGAACAGAAACGCGTCTAAGATTACTCTCTCTGCGGAGAAAATCTGCAGGGGTTGCGCATCTAAAGTTGTAGATGCTACGTTTTGCTCAGGGTGCTCCGCTCCCTACCATCCTGCCTGTGCAGCTCGTTCTGCCACCTTGTCCACCGGTGCTTACTCCCGTTGCTGTGGCTCTCGACCACCATCTTCAACTTGAGCTTTTGACCTGGAAAACATCAACAGGATTATTCAATCTACCATCGGAACACTCCAAACTACACTTCAAACGAAGTTATCAGAAGACGACTAGAAAGTGCTTGACTCTGTCAAATCTATAGAAGAGAAGCTGAATGGGCTTCCGGAACGAGTTACTAATAACGAAATAGCGCTCGACAATGTTACTGCCCGGATTCACAACATAGAAGGTACGCTTCAATCTTTTGATTTAAATAATCATTCTGTGCTTGACAAAATGGAGCGTCGCAATGCTAGAAGACGCAACTTGATCTTTTTCGGATTACCTGAAACTGGTCAGACCAACCATTCTCCTGGTGGCTCTACCCCTGAACCCAACCCAACAAGTCCTCAAGTCCAACAGTTCCTGGAAAGTTTCATTCAGTTTTCAGTTCCTATCCACAGGTTCGTTGCCAACGTTCGATGCATTCCGGCTTAGCCCTTTGTCTCATGATTTGCTCAAACCTAGACCGGTAAAAATCTGTTGCCAGGATCAGCGTGCGGCGCAGACGCTCTTGCACTCGTTCCTTGTTGCAAGGAAGAATACAGAAAAAGAGAAAAGGACAACGAGTGCATCAACGGAAAAGAATCTCAACATCTGGATGGCCCAAGACAGGACCAAGATGCAGCTTCAACAGATTCAGAAGCCGAAGGAGACACTGAAGATGCGACAGGAGGCAGGAGAAGTGGACCTAAGGCTCGTGTTCAGAGACAATGTCCCAGTATTGATGACTGTACGGTCGAAAAAGGCTTGAGTGTTCCTTCTTGCGATTTTTCTGACTGCTCTTCTACCATAGTCTCTTCTTGTAATCAAGCTGAAATATGTAATATTGCCGGAGAGGCTCTTACACCACCTCAAGCGTTTTCTACGGATACTAATACTCTTGCATCTCTCTGTAGCCAGCTCGAAGTCTACTACCAGAACGTACGGGGCATCCGCACAAAGTTACCCGAACTAAGGAAGGTAATACCAGCTTGTACAGCAGATGTAATTATTCTTTCCGAAACCTGGTTGCATAGTGGCATTAATAACTCTGAATTAGGTTTGAACAATTTCACTTTGTATAGGCTCGATAGAAATTTTCTAACTAGCAGCCATGAGCGAGGTGGTGTTATTCTTATTGCTGTTAAAAATAAATTTCATAGTGTATCCATTCCTTGTAACATCAACTCAGTTGAAACTGTATTTGTTCGTATTAGCGTTTGCAACTTTTCTCACATTTTTTGCGCTGTTTACTTTCCTTCTCGCTCTGATATTACTAAATATACTGACTTTTGTGATATGCTCGAAGAGGTTTTGAATGTATTCCCGGACCACCCGATTCACATGTTAGGTGACTTTAACATGCCTTTCATTCGCTGGAATAACAATGCCACACTCAATAATCAGGATAACCCCTTTTCGATTAATACTGATTCCTCTCCTTGTCAAAACGCAATTGCTCAAAACATGTTACATACATTATCCTTTTTAAATCTTTATCAAAAAAACTCCATAGTAAATGAATTCGGCTCAATGCTCGACCTTATTCTGTCCAATTATAATAATTGCTCGTCCTTACTGGCACCGGATCCTTTGCTACCTTGTGATCCCTACCATCCACCGATAATTTATTATGTATTTGCTCTTAGTACACCCAGTAGATTGGCACATAACATTGTATCCTATAACTTCAAAAAAGCCAACTTCGCATTTATCAATTCGTATTTAGAAAAGGTTGACTGGAAATTTAGTCTCTCTAATTCGACAACTCTTTCTAACAGTAGTTGTCTCAACTTTGAAAAGAAGGAAATTATCGACGATATGGTTGACTTTTTATACATGCACTTGTACACTGCGATTGAAGAGTATGTACCTAAGTATTATCGTCATACCTCAACCTACCCTCCCTGGTTTTCATGCGAGCTTAAAGATCTCGTAATTGCCAAGAAGATTGCGCACTCAGTATACAAGAGAACGAGAGATCAGATTGACTACGAGAATTTCTTAGTCTTGAGGGCGAGATATAATTTTTTATCGGAGCGTTGCTATAATGATTACATACTCAGGACTGAGAGAAACATCATCGCCAACCCGAAATCTTTTTGGAACTATGTTAACGAAACTAGAAATAACCCTTCAATGCCAGCTGAAATGTTTCTCGATAATTTAAGAGCAGACTCTTGTTCGCAGATCGCCGTACTATTTGCTATACATTTTAAATCAGTTTACAATCCTACTAATAATTGTACCCACATTCACTCTTATGACGATGAAGTCGATCTAAGTATCGTTTACATTTCCAGAGACGAAATCAGGGCTAAACTACGTAATCTCAAACAAAATAAGGGAGCTGGTATCGATGACATCCCTCGCTCTCTTCTGAAGTCTTGCTGCTCGTCACTCACTGAACCACTTTTCTTAATATTCAACTCTTCCCTGAAAGTCGGTTATCTCCCGTATGCCTGAAAAAAGGGAATAATTGTTCCTATCTATAAACAGTCAATTAGATAGAATCTTATCTGCATAACAGAATACAAGTTGAAAGGATAAATGGTCATATATCCAGCAAAATCTTGGCAACTTCGGGTGTCCCCCAGGGATCGCACATGGGTCCTCTACTCTTTCTAATCCTCATAAATGATATAAAGCAATCTATTCAGCATAGTAACTTCCTTTGTTACGCGGATGACCTTAAATTGTATCTCAAAATTTCTTCCTTTGTTTGCGCTGCTGAACTTCAAGAAGATCTTGAAAGAATTCATTTGTGGTCTTTGGAAAACAACATGCCTTTAAATATAAAAAAAATGCCAAGTTATTTCATTCACAAGAAAGAGGAAGCTAATTAGATTCTTTTACAATATCGAAGGAGAACTATTGAATAGAGTTCTGTATATGAAAGATCTGGGTGTCATTCTTGACATTGCCCTGACCTATCTTGATCATTTATCTATGATCGTGAATAAAGCACTTAAAGCTTTAGGTATCATTGTCAGAACTTCTAAGTCTTTTCATAATCTACTAGTTTTTAAAACACTCTATTTCTCGCTAGTGAGGCCTCACCTTGAGACGGCCTCCGTCATCTGGTCACCCTTCTATGTGGCCCATATGATGAGAATTGAACGAGTACAGAACAGATTTCTCAGATTTGTAGCTTGGCAGATTGGTATACATAGGAATAGATTTGATCACGATGACACTGAACTTCGAACTACCTTAAATATACCTTCAATGCAATCCCGACTCTTAACAGCAGACTTGCGTTTTCTTTATAATATAATTAATGGTCATATCGATTCTCCACAAATTCTAGCCCTGATCTCGTTCTCTGCTCCTACTCTCTCTCTCTCTCTCTCTCTCTCTCTCTCTCTCTCTCTCTCTCTCTCCGAGGGTCGAACTCTATCTTCAGAGTTCCTTTCCATCGAACAAATTATGGCGGAAATAGTACTCTAACAAGCATTTGTAAGGAAGCTAACCACTTGCCGGACTTAGATTTCTTCGACTCATGTTCATCTAGATTTAAGAACAGACTCACAGCAATACTCAGAGACAATAACAGTATTTAATTTCCATTCATGGACCGGCTCGTGCACTCTTTTGTTTACAACTATAACTTTTGTATTCAGTTTACTTTATATTTAGTTCCTTTTTCATATGTAATAAAGGGCGTTGCCGGTTAAATGTTTAAATAAATATTGCAATATTAGCTGAATCTTGTTGAAACTCAACACTTCTCTTCACAAATAGCCATAAAATACGAATGAAATATTACTTATCAAATATCGCCCCCTAAGTCTGTTCCATAGGGTCCAAATAAATCCATAAGTAAAAAAAAATGGGTTTTGTGAGTTTTTAGCGATAATTATGATTTTTGGGGTTTTCTTTAATGCAAATTGTATCTAATACATAACTGCAACTGTAACTGTAAAGCATATCGAGTATAACTGTTCAATCAATTTATTATTATTGTTAATAATATTCTCTCAGAGCAATGCTAGAAAATTGCAGTTTGTTTTTAATTTTTCTTGTGAAAATGATTCTGTGACTTAAACATACACAGCTTGCCCGACTGGAAATAAATTCTGCCAACTAAAATAATAATAATAAAACATTACATAAATATTAAAAAAGTTAATTCAGTTTCACTATCAAATCAAAAAATTATTCAAAGAATAAATAATGATTCTGAATGAAGTGTTAAAAGTTAAACGATTTATATTTAAAAAGTTAAAAATTATATTTTGCTTAAAATCAAAACAGATAAAAATTGTTTGATATGAAATTGAGACCTCAGTAATTGAATAATTTCTTTAATTTTGACTGGTTAAAATTTTAGAGTTCTAAAGTTTCATGTTGAACGCTGAATTTTCCATTTTTCTTTTTCATCAGTATTAATTTTGCAATTAAAATTGAAATGATGAAATTTTAATTGACAGTTTGAAAAATGTTAATTTTCAAACGATTTTTATGTGCTTGAAATAATTAAAAATTTGAAGATGGAGAGAATGAAAACGTTCTAATATCGCAAATATAAGTAATTAAAAATTGGTTCATTTTTTGATGCAGTTGATATTTGTTTAATTTTCAACGCTGTTTTTATTTTTAATATTAAGTACTTTGAATTTCTTTATTTCAAACATTTTTTTAGAATAATACAATTGTCAAAGTTTATAAATGAAAATTTTCCCAGTTTGTACTACCAATTTAAAATTCTGAAATTTCAGAAGCTTTGACTTTGAAAAATTCATTCTTCAGTTTCAAATTGGAGAATTGTAATCAGTTTTAATTTCAAATTGTTGAAATTCTAACGTTTTCAATGCTAAATTATTAAAATTTGAACGCTTCGAATGATAAATAACACAACTTGGATTCAGTTGAATTTTATATAATCCAATTTAAAAAATTTAAATGTGAAATTATTCAATTTTGAACAGTTTTAAATTATCATGTTTTCGAAATTTTAATCTTAAATTTTCTAATTTCGAGATTTTTCAATTAAAAATACACTGGAACAAATAGAAATTAGAAATTGATATCTAGATATTTAACTATTGAACGATGATCTACAAATATTAGGGGGTTAAACCTTGATCTTAAAATTTATCATCCAGATATAAAAGAATCATTTATTCACATCCAAGAGTAAAAATATCAAATTGGAAGCGGTACATTAAAAAAGCTTAGAACTAAACATTTTAAAAATAAATAAATTTCAAAAACAATATTTGAACGTGATATTAAAAAAAAAGTTCTGGTTTCTAATAAAAGTAAAGCATTTGCTAATTTCTCGGAAACAAAATTTTCAATTTACTGTAAAATTAAACTAGTGATCCACTCTCATCCCTGTTGATGCATTTTTAAGATTCCAAGCTATGTCTCAAAACTTTTTCTTATTCTTCATTACGAAGGTCTTGAAAAAAAGTGTACAGCTTTTTTTTATATGTTGAACGTGATCGGGTCGGCAATTTTTTTCAAAAAATTAACTTGAAAAATTTTCTCCCCATTGCTTCACAAAAATTCAAAATATTTTGCAAACTTGATTAACTATAAGCTCAGTCTCTATCCGGTATTAAATTTGCAGAACATTCGTGATGCGGCAACATGACTCATTATAAATTAATTAACACTTTGTTAATCACTCCCGAGCGAAAATACCGAAGGTTTTGAAAATGTTGTTTCTGCTTGTTTTCCATTAAGAAGAAACTATTGTATGATTTGCAAAACTAAATACACAACGAAAATGATCGTTTCGTAAATTATTGTTACATTTTTTGCAATTCAACTCCTAAAATTTCAGCGAAAATTACAAAGGTTGCGTTTTTGGGTAGCAAATTTTGGAAATGTCGAGATCTGAAAATTATCAAATTTGCTAAACATTGCTCGGCCGGCAATAATATTAAAATTGCAATTAAACAAATTAGTTACTTTTGTAAACAAGCGAAAAATTACAAACATTTTGCAAATCGTACGTAGTGATAAAAAACTTATTACCAGCGTCATATTACCCAAGTGCGAATTGCCGCAACTAAACAGACGGCTCAGGCTTGGTCCAATTTCGGCAGCCAAAGATTGGATAATGTTATTGGGCCAATATCGGCATTTGCATGGGCCCATTGTCGATCTACCGCCGATGCTTGGCCCAGTGATGGCACGTTACTGGACCAAGTGTCACTTTTCTCACGACAAAGCATGTTTTATGAGGAAAAGCCAGAGATCGGCCCAGACGTGGCGCATTCCTGTTCCAAACTTCGTCTTTACTCTGGCAAAACATGTTTTGATAGGAGAAATCGGAGTCTGGCCCAGCAAAGGCGCATCACTGGGCCCAGTGTTACTTTTGCTACGGCAAAGCATGTTTTAAGAGGAAGAGCCAGAGTTCGGCCCAGACTCGGCACACTGCTGTTCCCAAATTCGTCGGAATTGGGTGCCAAGTACAGGCCAAAGAATTTATTCAGATCACGGTGTGATATTGAGGGCCGAGGTTGGGCCGTTATTGGTATCCACTGGAGAGCTGACGACCCAGGTGGAAATTTCCGCACCCCGCCGGAGTCTAAGAACTACAAATACAACTGTCGCGAGTACAACTTTTTTCCGTTTTGTTTTTTTAAGAAAAAAATTATAAGTTCCATCATTATGTGAGATTGTAAATGTTCAAAAAAAAAGCACATTTTATGCCAATCTTAAACGTTGTAAAATGGTCTAAAACACCTAAAAAACCAACCTTACACGGAAGTTTAAAAACAATTGTTATTAAAAAAAAGTCAAAGTTCACGATCAAATTTCTAAGTTCCGTCGTTAAAAATTTTGAATTTTCGTGAAAAATTACATTTCCTGTAATTGTAGAAAGTTGTGAAGTAGTTTAAAACGCGAAAAACGAAATATTACATGGAGAAAAATTGTAATCGATATAACTTATTTATTTAAAAGATTTTCCAATGGAAAAAGCCAGAGTCCATGTCCATGTTTTAAGAGAAAGTGCCAGAGTTTGGCCCAGACTCGGCGCACTGCTGTTTCCAACTTCGTCTTTACTCTGGGAAAACATGTTTTAATAGGAAAAGACAAAGTCTGGCCCAGCAAAGGCGCATCACTGGGCTCAGTTTGACTTTTACTACGGCAAAACATGTTTCGAGAGGAAGAGCCGGAATTTGGCCCAGACTCGGCGCACTGCTGTTCCCAACTTCGTCTTTACTCTGGCAAAACATTTTTTAATAGGAAAAGCCAGATTCTGGCCCAGCAAAGGCGCGTCACTGGGCTCAGTTTGACTTTTAGTATAGCAAACCATGTTTCAAGGGGAAGAGCCAGAGTTTGGCCCAGACTCGGCGCACTGCTGTTTCCAACTTCGTATTTACTCTGGCAAAACATGTTTTGATAGGAAAAGCCAGAGTCTGGCCCAGCAATGGCGCATCACTGGGCCCAGTTTGACTTTTACTACGGCAAACCATGTTTCAAGAGGAAGAGCCGGAGTTAAGCACAGACTCGGCGCAGTACTATGCCCAGAGTATGAATATTAGAACAATTTTTTAATACGTTTAAAAATATGGTTCAGGTCTTCCTAAATGTCTAAGAACTATAAATACAACTGTCGCGAATACAATATTTTTCATTTTTTTTTCAAGAAAAAAATTCTAAGTTCCATCTTTATGTAAAATTGTAAATGTTCAGAAAAAAATAAATTTTATGTTAATCTTGAACGTTGTGAAATAGTCTAAAACACCTAAAACCCCAACCTTACACGGAAGTTTAAAAACAATTGTTATTAAAAAAAAGTCAAAGTTCACGATCAAATTTCTAAGTTCCGTCGTTAGAAATTTTAAATTTTCATAAAAAAATTACTTTTCCTGTCATTGTAGAAAGTTGCGAAGTAGTCTTAAACGCGAA
>CAKNXH010084235.1:0-16599 GCA_932178445.1 Andricus quercusramuli
AAATTTACGAAAGTCACGTACGATTGAAATTTACGAAAGTCACGTACAATTAAAAAGTTCACAAGATTCGTATGAATCAAGGAATGTTCGCATGAGTAATGCTTGATAGTCACGTACTAATTTGCATTCAACAATTATGTTTTATGCCTCAATTTTATGTATTGAACTTATCCCGTTTTCCATTATATTGATTTGGGTATTGATTATCGATGATACGTTCTGTTACTCTTCTCTTGTCCTTTTCCGACCAATTTCTTAATTCTAAATAATAGTTGTTTACATGTGCAATATATGTGTTTGCAACTATTTCGTTACATTGTGTATTTGTATAATTATTCGATTATAATTAGTTTATGTACTGCAATGGTACATAATTAACTTATCTTACTTGGAAGATATAGCATAAGGCTCTACGTTAATTTAATTATCCTAGCAGGTCGGTATGCTCATGGAATTACCTCGCTAATTAGCTCGCGCTTTCCTTGTTATCGACCGTCGTTCATTTATCATTCGTCATGCGTGGGTAATTAGTTGCGGCTGACTGCTTGAGTCATTACCTACTGTGGTACGTTTACCATTTCGGTGTTACTACACATTTAAATTTTTTTTTAAATATTTTGGGGATGTAACATCATTACATGGTCCTCATTCTTGTGACGGATTAGCCTATTGACCCACATTCAGATCTCAGGTATCGAGGAGATAGCTTCGTTGCTTGATCAGTGTTGCCACCTGTTTCAATTTTTCTTGCCTTGATGAGGGTGCTGTGTGAGCACCGAAACGTTGGTAAATACCTTGCACGCTTTTTTATTGTGATTTGATAATAATAAAAATAAAAAAGAAGAATGAAATGAAAAAGAGAAGGAAGGGGATTTGGTTGGTTGCCTTCTCATTTTTCTTAAGTCTTTTTTATTTTTGTCCAAAGAAACCAATTTTTTTATTTTGTTTTTTAGGAATTGCAATAGGAGCATTTTGTGGTGGTTGTCCAAATTTTATCGTTGAATTCTTATTTTATTTTCAGGAGTTCTATATATTGACTTGATTATTGGACGTTAAATGGGATTTTGAATTTGATTTTGGTTTGATTTGAAATTCTTGAATTTCAATTAATGTAGAGTTCTGAATCATATATTTACGTTATTCAAGGTGGTTTTTACAATTTAAGAACATTTTTGGTCACAAAGGGTAGGTATGGATGACTTAGGGGTTGTTTTTTGAAACACTAATCATATGTTTTCGTAGAACAAAACAAAGCGAAAAAATCCAACCTTATCGTTTATTTCATTATAATAATATTTAGTGAGTTTTAATAGGTGGCTGCGCTGAGTGGACATCGTGCTAACGCCGCCACCCTTATCTCGGAATTTTGGAGAGCAAAAAAAATTTTTCTTGAGCATAAAATTTGCAAAAAAAAAAGCAAAAAAATATGGCGTTTTCCATTTTTCATTTTGCCCTTGTGGCGGCGCTGAGAGGACGGCAGGGGCGGCGCAGCCAGCATGGATGCCATGGAGAACTCCAGACATGTAAATTTCCAACCATGGAAATTCCATACATGGAAAACTGGACGTAAAGATAAAAAAAATTTTTACTTTTGCTTAAAAAATATATCTCTTGTATGGGTTTACTAAGTACCTGACCTTTGATGAAGAATTTGAATTTCCAAGTTTGCATGGGCCGTTACCATGGACTTGTAAAATTTTGATGTTCATAGGCTTGAATTTATTGTTCTCGAGTTGTCGCTCGACAGGGGGTCCACGCCGAGTCCGTCAGTCTGGGCATGGGATTTCTCCCTATGGTTAATGTAATTTCCACTTATTCCGGTAACTTTGAAAATATACCTGGGTCAGGAACAGAGACACAATTAGGCCAGAGTCCTCAGTTTGAGATTGCATTTTGCACTGAGAACATCTCTTTTAAAATCAAAGTGGTTGAGTAATAACGAAGTGATTGTCAGACACGAATGTTAGCAAAAGAGAAGAAGTTGAAGGAGAAAAACTTGATTAAAAAAACGCGGCTTTCAGACAATTTTTTGTTTGCGTAAGAAAGGTGATAGCTTTCGCTCTTGTTATAATAGTAAGAATAAAAATTGTGATTTCGAAAATGGGAGTGAAAACAACTTATGAAAAGATATAAAAAAGCATCTCAGGGATCTTACTTAAATTACGAAACATCTCAAGGGGGGGGGGGGCCGCTTCTCGAGACATTATACTACGATTTGTTACGGCAGGGGGAGCGGGTCTTTCACCCATGTACGTAAATTTTGCAAATTCGCAAAACCTTTCTCCTGAAGATTATCTTCTTTGTTATAAATATTATGATTTGGTTTAAAATTAAACTATTTTCTTAAAAAGACATCATTTTTTTGCAAATTCAACTGTTTTGTTAAAAAAAAATTCGTCTTTTTGGGTTAAAAATTGGACTTTTTTCGTATAATATGAACCTTTTGTTTAAAATTCATATTTCATTGCTGATAAGTCAACTGAAATATTTTTTGGATGAAAAATATTTTTTCTGAAAATTTGTCTTTTTAATTTGATAGTTCAGCCTTTTTTAATAGAAATATTGCATCTTTCTTGAACAAAAATGCAACTGTTTGGTTGAAAATTTAATAATCTTGTTAAAAAGTCATACTTTTTGGTTAAAAATTCGACTATTTAGCAGAAAATTAATTTATAGTTTACAAGTCTTATTTTGGTGTTGGAAAGTGAACTGGAATCTTCTTTGCATGAAAATTTAACTATTTTTGTGACGTTTTTTTTCTTACTTCATCTGTTTTAAAAGAAATATTTCATCCTTCTTGAATAACAAATGCAACTGTTCGGTTGAAAATTCAACTCTTTTTCGAAAATTTGTCTTTCTAATTTCAATATTCACCTGATTCAGCAGCAATTACATCTTTCTCGGATGAAAATGCAACTGTTTGGTTTAAAATTAAAAAGTTTTGTTGAAAAAGTCATATTTTTTGGTCGACAATTCTGCTGTTTTGTTAAAAAATTAACTATTTTGTAGAAAATTTACTTTTTGGTTAAATTTATTATGGTGGTGTTGAGAAGAGAACTGCAATCTTTTCTGGATGAAAATTCAACTATTAAAAAAATTATTTTTTTAAATTAAAAATTCATCTGTTTTAGTACAAATTTCATCTTTTTTGGATAAAAATTGAACTATTTGGTAGAGAATTCAACTATTCCGTTAAAAATTCTCCCACTGGTTAAAAAATTTCGTCTTTTTGGATGAAAAATTCAATTTTTTTCGTAAAAACTTATTTTTTGTTAAAAAATTCATATTTTGATCTTGAAAAGTCAATTGGAACAACTATTGGGTAGATAATTAAACAATTTTGTTAAAAAGTTATGCTTTTCTCACAAAAAGTCGGCTTTTTAGATTGAAAATTCAATTTTTTTCATAGAAACTTATTTCTTGGTTGAAAATTAATATTTTGATTGTGAAAAGTCAATTAAAATCTTCTGACACAGAAAATTCAACTACTTATTTTTAAATTTATCTTTTTGATTTATAAATTCATCCGCTATGGTAGAAATGTCTTTATTCAAATGAAAATGCATCTTTTTGGTTAAAAATTATTATTCTTCGCTTGAGTGTTCAACTATTTTATTCACTTTGTTGAGAAATAATTTTTTTTAAGAGTTATATTTTTAGTTGAAAATCCATTCATTTAAATAAAAGTCAAACCTATTTATCTGCAGGAATGTTGTACGAAGGAGAACGTTCTCATTAAAATAAACAAAAACTACAGAAAATTTTTTTAATCTCGCCGCCGCCGCCCGCCCCCTTTACAGTCTCCAGACATGCAAAATATTGGCTGCGCCGGCCCTGGAGGACGGACTTGTTGTTGCACTTCATCGTTAACTACAAGCGGTGGCTGCTTAATTTCAGACTTTGATTGGGGCAACACTTGATTAACTTTTTCATGGGTAGAATATTTAGTGCACCTGTGCACACTTTGTGGAACGTTCATTCAACGTTACTTCAACGATGATTAAACATTGTTTCAACGTTGCTTGAACATTACAGCAGCATTCAGCATTACAGTCCCTCTGAAACTATTCGTATTAGCATTAATACCAAGTACAAGAACATTATAGCGAAATTTTTTCCACGCAAACGATACTCCAAAGGTGTTAGTTCTCTATCCCAATGTCAGCAAGTGATAAAAAGCCTCAAAACAAACCATCCCTACTATGATGATCCTAGCGAACTGGTTGATCGTCTGCGTTTGCTCCTACCTTTACAGGCTGCAGGAAACGAGCATTATACCAATGAAATCATCTTCATTATGGAGGAACTGCGAAGTGCAGGTTTCAGATACATACATTGGGTAACTATACACCCACCGCCACCACCACCTGTGCACATTTTGTGCAAGTTTGATTAAACGTTGCTTAAACGCTGCTCCAACTTTGATTCAACGTTTATTTAACGTTGCTCCAACGTTGATTTAACGTTGCCCCAACCTTCATTCAACATTGTTTCGACGTTGCTTCAACGTTGAACCACCACTACCACCGTCACCATCACCGCTGCCACCACCTTCAGATGGATTTCGTGAACGGATGTACCAGGCGTACTCTCAACCAAGTCGAGAATGCTGCTGTGTGATGCTATATACAGTACCTTATGAACTTGTAGATGCTTTGCGATTTTGAATTTACTCTCATAATGCATTACAAAGTCCCAAGTGTCGAGCAATTGTCCACATATTGCGCCAAAGACACATAATATTTCAGCGAGCATGACCATTATGAATGTTTGTTTTCCCTATGTTTAATTTGTATAATTACGTTGAGAGATTATTTTGTTAAACTAAGTTAGGAATCTACATTGTGAACTTTTGTCGTATTAACATGGTTACATTACTTCCCGTTCCCGACAATGGCGCTAGTGTGGCACGCGAATAAAAATGGCAGCTGCCTATGTTAACATTTTTCATTATTTACCTCTGGGATATGATTGTGATTCACATAGAGGGATAAATTGTTCTTTACATAAAAGAAAATTTAAACGATTATAATAATTTTATTTAATGAGAAATATATGTGATTGAAGTGTGTGTAATTCAAGTGGTCCTGCAATGGACGAGGTAGGTACTTTAGAATTATTGCACGAACGCATCAACATATAACCTTCGCAAGCATAAAGACCTGAAATCGAATACAGAATAATTAGAGTTTTTAGATTTCAAACTCTATGTACCAAAAAATGCTACTGCGTACCCGTATAGTTCTAGAATTCAGGTATAGATGACGTATCCAATATCCACGGTTATAGAAATTTGTTGCAGGCAAGAGCCCTACGTACACCGATCCTCATAGAAACTTCAATCGATCTTTCTAGAATGTAAGTAGAGTAGGGGTAATGGAGTATAAAAGGAACATCAGGTTTCAGTGGCTTCAATCAATCGTCGAACACAATGCAAAGTTAGTCATCTGTTGAAATGTCTAGTGAGAATAAGAAAAGAAATGTCTTTGGAGAAAAAAGATCTCAAAATGATCAACTCAGTTGGCCGTATAGATGGGATCATAACTACGGAACCGCTGTCTGACCTGACCCTTAAAGAAGAAGTATACCGATATTGTACTGTGCATATATCTGTATCAGTGAAGTATAATGCGCACCCATAAGTGCTGGAAAGTGTTCTGCGCAGTGGTAGACATGTCTTAGATCTACTGCGCAGCCATATATAACACCAAACTGTACTGCGAATCCAATGTGTATAATAGAAGTCTTTTGCTCATCCGTAAGTGCCCTATAAGTGTACTGCGCAGCGGTATATGTTGCAGAACTCTTCTGCGCATCCCCATATACTACCAAACTGTACTGCGCATCCATGAATATCATAAAAGTCTACTGCACAACCGCAAGTGTCTTAAAAGTGTACTGCGCAGCTATATGTGCCATGGAACTCAACTGCGCAGCTATATTTACAACCGAACGGTAGTACGCTTCCGCATCCCTGGCGGACCGGCCGAACGCAAACATTACGCTACAGCGTAACGTAAAGTAATGCTAAAGTAATGGTAAAGTAATATGGCATTATAATTAATAAAGGAAACAAAATTAATATGTAAACTGTTGCAATTATAATAAAACGTTGAAATTTACGTTCAACGGTCATGCCGCAATTGCAACAAGTTGCTTTTGCAGCCTTAAAAAATAAAAAAACATAGTGACCGTCATTTCAGTCAGGCCCCTGCATATTGGCAACCCGCTAACGTGGCTTTAAGTGGGTTGCCAGTCTGCAGGGACCCGACTTGAATGACAGCCACTTTGTTTTTTTATTTTTTAACGCTGAGAAAGCAACTTGTTGCAATTACGACATGACCATTTAATGTAAATTTTAACGTTTTATTATAATTGCAACAATTTACATATTAATTTTGTTTCCTTTATTAATTATAATGCCATATTACTTTAGCATTACTTTACCATTACTTTACCGTTACGCTGTAGCGTAATGTTTGCGTTCGGCCGGTCCGCCAGGGATGTGCCATAGAAGCATAACTGCGGTGAAGCACACCGCTAAATGTTGAATAACTCAACTGCGCGGCCCTATATATCTTTAACTAAATTCGATAGAGAGAGAGAGCGGTTGAACTTTCCAGACTGGGTTATTGCTTTTGAGAATCCATGCATCGAAATATCTATCAGCCTCGATTGTTCGTTCTCGAATTTAGCTTAAGATAACGCATCCAATGTCGTTGGTTCTAGCAACTTGATGCAAGTAGAGCCCCACTTGTAACGAACTTTGTGGAAACTTCGATCGATCTTTCCAGAATGTAAGCATGTATTTGCCAGCGCTGTTGGCAGCTAGTGTATTGATCCGTCTAGAAGCCACCAATGGATCTTTCCTAGCATAATCACTAAAACTCATATCTTGTATCCATACTTCTATTTTTCATTCCTCGAGCCTTCTCGAAAATTGGTTGTATAGAAAATCGTCAGAGATCACCACGTCTACAAAGAATCTTCTGGAAGGCTCGAGACATTGAATTTTAAATATGTACCATTATAGGTGGAAGTTGATAATACATCGATTCATATTTTCTGCAAACCACTAGAGATTATAAGCAAGAGCTTATATTCAAGCCTTCCAGAAACTTCGATGTATAGAAAGTCGTCAGAGATCACGTCAACATTTCCAGAAGGTTCGATTATTTTCTGGAAATCCTTTGAATTTGATTCTTGGTTGGTATTTCAGAGACCCACGTCGTTAAGCGAACCACGAATTCGTTCCAGCTTTCTAGAAATTTCGATCACTGTTTACTGACCAGTTGGAGAGTTCTAGAAAGTTTAACGAGTAAGAATCTCGGAGACAGTAGATCCACTTTGATCGAAACTATTAGAAAAGCAAAATTCTAGAAAGTTCCAGAACTTGGAGAATCCCTGATCGCAAGTGCGCCCCCTTTATAAAGTTGCTTGTGGGTTCGGTCGGTAAAACAGAGGCCATCCTTATTGACCGAGCCGAAAATCTCTGTCAGGAATCTACCTTACCGACCGAGTTAACGACTGTCGGTAACTTATTGATAACTGTGTCAGTGCTCTACCTTACCGCCCGAGTCACCGACTGTCAGTGACTTATCTATCACTGTTTTACCAGGTGATTATTGCCAGAACCCGCCCTAAAAGCAAATTTTGAAATTGCAAATATTTTACTCTCACCCCCCCCAGGGGGGGGGGGGGGGGGCTTCTTCCTTGGAGAAAACACCTCTCGTCGGTGACAATATACAATTAAAGGTGGTCAAAATTTGGTTATTTCTTGAATTTCCATACACATCGCCCGGAAATTTTTTTGAATCCACACAAAAAATCCAGTTTTTGGTTTTGAAAAAAAATTATATTTTACGGTGGCGCACGCCCATGAAGCAGTATTTCCCATATGGAGAAAAGACGTTTTTGTACATTTTATTCAGAATCATCAGCTAATATTATACATACATAGCTAAGATGGCGCCGAGCGCGGTTGTACTGTTAAGCCGCTCCGTGTTTCGGGTTGTTTTTCTAGACCCTTAACACCCCTCATGTGTGTGAAGGGGATGCGGATAACGAATTTGTTGCAAAAACACTTATTGCAAAAAATTAGTGAAGTTCCCACGTGGTCAGTGAACGGTATCCATGATTTTTAGTGGAAAAAACATTGTTTTAGTGTAGAAAAAGGATTATCAGTGCACATATATTGAAAGAATAAGATATAGCTGTCATCTGAAGTTGCTTAGCACCTGTGAGTTAGTTTAAACAAATGAAATCAGTTGGAGCTGTCAGTTTTTGATATACGTATATCATTCACTGATGGAGTAAAGTGTTTCAGATATACGTATTTCATTTCATTTATCTATAGAGAAAAGTGAAAAAAGAAGCGTCTTTTAATCTAACTTTCTATAACTATTGCTTCCTGGTTTATCTCCGAATATTTTCAGTTTTTGAATATTTATCGTGCCCCTAGCTTCAAAGCACGCATAACACCGTTCGCGTCCACGTGTCTCTAGCCCTGGACATAATTATACCACTATGGCCTCGAACAGAAACGCGTCTAAGATTACTCTCTCTGCGGAGAAAATCTGCAGGGGTTGCGCATCTAAAGTTGTAGATGCTACGTTTTGCTCAGGGTGCTCCGCTCCCTACCATCCTGCCTGTGCAGCTCGTTCTGCCACCTTGTCCACCGGTGCTTACTCCCGTTGCTGTGGCTCTCGACCACCATCTTCAACTTGAGCTTTTGACCTGGAAAACATCAACAGGATTATTCAATCTACCATCGGAACACTCCAAACTACACTTCAAACGAAGTTATCAGAAGACGACTAGAAAGTGCTTGACTCTGTCAAATCTATAGAAGAGAAGCTGAATGGGCTTCCGGAACGAGTTACTAATAACGAAATAGCGCTCGACAATGTTACTGCCCGGATTCACAACATAGAAGGTACGCTTCAATCTTTTGATTTAAATAATCATTCTGTGCTTGACAAAATGGAGCGTCGCAATGCTAGAAGACGCAACTTGATCTTTTTCGGATTACCTGAAACTGGTCAGACCAACCATTCTCCTGGTGGCTCTACCCCTGAACCCAACCCAACAAGTCCTCAAGTCCAACAGTTCCTGGAAAGTTTCATTCAGTTTTCAGTTCCTATCCACAGGTTCGTTGCCAACGTTCGATGCATTCCGGCTTAGCCCTTTGTCTCATGATTTGCTCAAACCTAGACCGGTAAAAATCTGTTGCCAGGATCAGCGTGCGGCGCAGACGCTCTTGCACTCGTTCCTTGTTGCAAGGAAGAATACAGAAAAAGAGAAAAGGACAACGAGTGCATCAACGGAAAAGAATCTCAACATCTGGATGGCCCAAGACAGGACCAAGATGCAGCTTCAACAGATTCAGAAGCCGAAGGAGACACTGAAGATGCGACAGGAGGCAGGAGAAGTGGACCTAAGGCTCGTGTTCAGAGACAATGTCCCAGTATTGATGACTGTACGGTCGAAAAAGGCTTGAGTGTTCCTTCTTGCGATTTTTCTGACTGCTCTTCTACCATAGTCTCTTCTTGTAATCAAGCTGAAATATGTAATATTGCCGGAGAGGCTCTTACACCACCTCAAGCGTTTTCTACGGATACTAATACTCTTGCATCTCTCTGTAGCCAGCTCGAAGTCTACTACCAGAACGTACGGGGCATCCGCACAAAGTTACCCGAACTAAGGAAGGTAATACCAGCTTGTACAGCAGATGTAATTATTCTTTCCGAAACCTGGTTGCATAGTGGCATTAATAACTCTGAATTAGGTTTGAACAATTTCACTTTGTATAGGCTCGATAGAAATTTTCTAACTAGCAGCCATGAGCGAGGTGGTGTTATTCTTATTGCTGTTAAAAATAAATTTCATAGTGTATCCATTCCTTGTAACATCAACTCAGTTGAAACTGTATTTGTTCGTATTAGCGTTTGCAACTTTTCTCACATTTTTTGCGCTGTTTACTTTCCTTCTCGCTCTGATATTACTAAATATACTGACTTTTGTGATATGCTCGAAGAGGTTTTGAATGTATTCCCGGACCACCCGATTCACATTTTAGGTGACTTTAACATGCCTTTCATTCGCTGGAATAACAATGCCACACTCAATAATCAGGATAACCCCTTTTCGATTAATACTGATTCCTCTCCTTGTCAAAATGCAATTGCTCAAAACATGTTACATACATTATCCTTTTTAAATCTTTATCAAAAAAACTCCATAGTAAATGAATTCGGCTCAATGCTCGACCTTATTCTGTCCAATTATAATAATTGCTCGTCCTTACTGGCACCGGATCCTTTGCTACCTTGTGATCCCTACCATCCACCGATAATTTATTATGTATTTGCTCTTAGTACACCCAGTAGATTGGCACATAACATTGTATCCTATAACTTCAAAAAAGCCAACTTCGCATTTATCAATTCGTATTTAGAAAAGGTTGACTGGAAATTTAGTCTCTCTAATTCGACAACTCTTTCTAACAGTAGTTGTCTCAACTTTGAAAAGAAGGAAATTATCGACGATATGGTTGACTTTTTATACATGCACTTGTACACTGCGATTGAAGAGTATGTACCTAAGTATTATCGTCATACCTCAACCTACTCTCCCTGGTTTTCATGCGAGCTTAAAGATCTCGTAATTGCCAAGAATATTGCGCACTCAGTATACAAGAGAACGAGAGATCAGATTGACTACGAGAATTTCTTAGTCTTGAGGGCGAGATATAATTTTTTATCGGAGCGTTGCTATAATGATTACATACTCAGGACTGAGAGAAACATCATCGCCAACCCGAAATCTTTTTGGAACTATGTTAACGAAACTAGAAATAACCCTTCAATGCCAGCTGAAATGTTTCTCGATAATTTAAGAGCAGACTCTTGTTCGCAGATCGCCGTACTATTTGCTATACATTTTAAATCAGTTTACAATCCTACTAATAATTGTACCCACATTCACTCTTATGACGATGAAGTCGATCTAAGTATCGTTTACATTTCCAGAGACGAAATCAGGGCTAAACTACGTAATCTCAAACAAAATAAGGGAGCTGGTATCGATGACATCCCTCGCTCTCTTCTGAAGTCTTGCTGCTCGTCACTCACTGAACCACTTTTCTTAATATTCAACTCTTCCCTGAAAGTCGGTTATCTCCCGTATGCCTGAAAAAAGGGAATAATTGTTCCTATCTATAAACAGTCAATTAGATAGAATCTTATCTGCATAACAGAATACAAGTTGAAAGGATAAATGGTCATATATCCAGCAAAATCTTGGCAACTTCGGGTGTCCCCCAGGGATCGCACATGGGTCCTCTACTCTTTCTAATCCTCATAAATGATATAAAGCAATCTATTCAGCATAGTAACTTCCTTTGTTACGCGGATGACCTTAAATTGTATCTCAAAATTTCTTCCTTTGTTTGCGCTGCTGAACTTCAAGAAGATCTTGAAAGAATTCATTTGTGGTCTTTGGAAAACAACATGCCTTTAAATATAAAAAAAATGCCAAGTTATTTCATTCACAAGAAAGAGGAAGCTAATTAGATTCTTTTACAATATCGAAGGAGAACTATTGAATAGAGTTCTGTATATGAAAGATCTGGGTGTCATTCTTGACATTGCCCTGACCTATCTTGATCATTTATCTATGATCGTGAATAAAGCACTTAAAGCTTTAGGTATCATTGTCAGAACTTCTAAGTCTTTTCATAATCTACTAGTTTTTAAAACACTCTATTTCTCGCTAGTGAGGCCTCACCTTGAGACGGCCTCCGTCATCTGGTCACCCTTCTATGTGGCCCATATGATGAGAATTGAACGAGTACAGAACAGATTTCTCAGATTTGTAGCTTGGCAGATTGGTATACATAGGAATAGATTTGATCACGATGACACTGAACTTCGAACTACCTTAAATATACCTTCAATGCAATCCCGACTCTTAACAGCAGACTTGCGTTTTCTTTATAATATAATTAATGGTCATATCGATTCTCCACAAATTCTAGCCCTGATCTCGTTCTCTGCTCCTACTCTCTCTCTCTCTCTCTCTCTCTCTCTCTCTCTCTCTCTCTCTCTCTCCGAGGGTCGAACTCTATCTTCAGAGTTCCTTTCCATCGAACAAATTATGGCGGAAATAGTACTCTAACAAGCATTTGTAAGGAAGCTAACCACTTGCCGGACTTAGATTTCTTCGACTCATGTTCATCTAGATTTAAGAACAGACTCACAGCAATACTCAGAGACAATAACAGTATTTAATTTCCATTCATGGACCGGCTCGTGCACTCTTTTGTTTACAACTATAACTTTTGTATTCAGTTTACTTTATATTTAGTTCCTTTTTCATATGTAATAAAGGGCGTTGCCGGTTAAATGTTTAAATAAATATTGCAATATTAGCTGAATCTTGTTGAAACTCAACACTTCTCTTCACAAATAGCCATAAAATACGAATGAAATATTACTTATCAAATATCGCCCCCTAAGTCTGTTCCATAGGGTCCAAATAAATCCATAAGTAAAAAAAAATGGGTTTTGTGAGTTTTTAGCGATAATTATGATTTTTGGGGTTTTCTTTAATGCAAATTGTATCTAATACATAACTGCAACTGTAACTGTAAAGCATATCGAGTATAACTGTTCAATCAATTTATTATTATTGTTAATAATATTCTCTCAGAGCAATGCTAGAAAATTGCAGTTTGTTTTTAATTTTTCTTGTGAAAATGATTCTGTGACTTAAACATACACAGCTTGCCCGACTGGAAATAAATTCTGCCAACTAAAATAATAATAATAAAACATTACATAAATATTAAAAAAGTTAATTCAGTTTCACTATCAAATCAAAAAATTATTCAAAGAATAAATAATGATTCTGAATGAAGTGTTAAAAGTTAAACGATTTATATTTAAAAAGTTAAAAATTATATTTTGCTTAAAATCAAAACAGATAAAAATTGTTTGATATGAAATTGAGACCTCAGTAATTGAATAATTTCTTTAATTTTGACTGGTTAAAATTTTAGAGTTCTAAAGTTTCATGTTGAACGCTGAATTTTCCATTTTTCTCTTTCATCAGTATTAATTTTGCAATTAAAATTGAAATGATGAAATTTTAATTGACAGTTTGAAAAATGTTAATTTTCAAACGATTTTTATGTGCTTGAAATAATTAAAAATTTGAAGATGGAGAGAATGAAAACGTTCTAATATCGCAAATATAAGTAATTAAAAATTGGTTCATTTTTTGATGCAGTTGATATTTGTTTAATTTTCAACGCTGTTTTTATTTTTAATATTAAGTACTTTGAATTTCTTTATTTCAAACATTTTTTTAGAATAATACAATTGTCAAAGTTTATAAATGAAAATTTTCCCAGTTTGTACTACCAATTTAAAATTCTGAAATTTCAGAAGCTTTGACTTTGAAAAATTCATTCTTCAGTTTCAAATTGGAGAATTGTAATCAGTTTTAATTTCAAATTGTTGAAATTCTAACGTTTTCAATGCTAAATTATTAAAATTTGAACGCTTCGAATGATAAATAACACAACTTGGATTCAGTTGAATTTTATATAATCCAATTTAAAAAATTTAAATGTGAAATTATTCAATTTTGAACAGTTTTAAATTATCATGTTTTCGAAATTTTAATCTTAAATTTTCTAATTTCGAGATTTTTCAATTAAAAATACACTGGAACAAATAGAAATTAGAAATTGATATCTAGATATTTAACTATTGAACGATGATCTACAAATATTAGGGGGTTAAACCTTGATCTTAAAATTTATCATCCAGATATAAAAGAATCATTTATTCACATCCAAGAGTAAAAATATCAAATTGGAAGCGGTACATTAAAAAAGCTTAGAACTAAACATTTTAAAAATAAATAAATTTCAAAAACAATATTTGAACGTGATATTAAAAAAAAAGTTCTGGTTTCTAATAAAAGTAAAGCATTTGCTAATTTCTCGGAAACAAAATTTTCAATTTACTGTAAAATTAAACTAGTGATCCACTCTCATCCCTGTTGATGCATTTTTAAGATTCCAAGCTATGTCTCAAAACTTTTTCTTATTCTTCATTACGAAGGTCTTGAAAAAAAGTGTACAGCTTTTTTTTATATGTTGAACGTGATCGGGTCGGCAATTTTTTTCAAAAAATTAACTTGAAAAATTTTCTCCCCATTGCTTCACAAAAATTCAAAATATTTTGCAAACTTGATTAACTATAAGCTCAGTCTCTATCCGGTATTAAATTTGCAGAACATTCGTGATGCGGCAACATGACTCATTATAAATTAATTAACACTTTGTTAATCACTCCCGAGCGAAAATACCGAAGGTTTTGAAAATGTTGTTTCTGCTTGTTTTCCATTAAGAAGAAACTATTGTATGATTTGCAAAACTAAATACACAACGAAAATGATCGTTTCGTAAATTATTGTTACATTTTTTGCAATTCAACTCCTAAAATTTCAGCGAAAATTACAAAGGTTGCGTTTTTGGGTAGCAAATTTTGGAAATGTCGAGATCTGAAAATTATCAAATTTGCTAAACATTGCTCGGCCGGCAATAATATTAAAATTGCAATTAAACAAATTAGTTACTTTTGTAAACAAGCGAAAAATTACAAACATTTTGCAAATCGTACGTAGTGATAAAAAACTTATTACCAGCGTCATATTACCCAAGTGCGAATTGCCGCAACTAAACAGACGGCTCAGGCTTGGTCCAATTTCGGCAGCCAAAGATTGGATAATGTTATTGGGCCAATATCGGCATTTGCATGGGCCCATTGTCGATCTACCGCCGATGCTTGGCCCAGTGATGGCACGTTACTGGACCAAGTGTCACTTTTCTCACGACAAAGCATGTTTTATGAGGAAAAGCCAGAGATCGGCCCAGACGTGGCGCATTCCTGTTCCAAACTTCGTCTTTACTCTGGCAAAACATGTTTTGATAGGAGAAATCGGAGTCTGGCCCAGCAAAGGCGCATCACTGGGCCCAGTGTTACTTTTGCTACGGCAAAGCATGTTTTAAGAGGAAGAGCCAGAGTTCGGCCCAGACTCGGCACACTGCTGTTCCCAAATTCGTCGGAATTGGGTGCCAAGTACAGGCCAAAGAATTTATTCAGATCACGGTGTGATATTGAGGGCCGAGGTTGGGCCGTTATTGGTATCCACTGGAGAGCTGACGACCCAGGTGGAAATTTCCGCACCCCGCCGGAGTCTAAGAACTACAAATACAACTGTCGCGAGTACAACTTTTTTCCGTTTTGTTTTTTTAAGAAAAAAATTATAAGTTCCATCATTATGTGAGATTGTAAATGTTCAAAAAAAAAGCACATTTTATGCCAATCTTAAACGTTGTAAAATGGTCTAAAACACCTAAAAAACCAACCTTACACGGAAGTTTAAAAACAATTGTTATTAAAAAAAAGTCAAAGTTCACGATCAAATTTCTAAGTTCCGTCGTTAAAAATTTTGAATTTTCGTGAAAAATTACATTTCCTGTAATTGTAGAAAGTTGTGAAGTAGTTTAAAACGCGAAAAACGAAATATTACATGGAGAAAAATTGTAATCGATATAACTTATTTATTTAAAAGATTTTCCAATGGAAAAAGCCAGAGTCCATGTCCATGTTTTAAGAGAAAGTGCCAGAGTTTCGCCCAGACTCGGCGCACTGCTGTTTCCAACTTCGTCTTTACTCTGGGAAAACATGTTTTAATAGGAAAAGACAAAGTCTGGCCCAGCAAAGGCGCATCACTGGGCTCAGTTTGACTTTTACTACGGCAAAACATGTTTCGAGAGGAAGAGCCGGAATTTGGCCCAGACTCGGCGCACTGCTGTTCCCAACTTCGTCTTTACTCTGGCAAAACATTTTTTAATAGGAAAAGCCAGATTCTGGCCCAGCAAAGGCGCGTCACTGGGCTCAGTTTGACTTTTAGTATAGCAAACCATGTTTCAAGGGGAAGAGCCAGAGTTTGGCCCAGACTCGGCGCACTGCTGTTTCCAACTTCGTATTTACTCTGGCAAAACATGTTTTGATAGGAAAAGCCAGAGTCTGGCCCAGCAATGGCGCATCACTGGGCCCAGTTTGACTTTTACTACGGCAAACCATGTTTCAAGAGGAAGAGCCGGAGTTAAGCACAGACTCGGCGCAGTACTATGCCCAGAGTATGAATATTAGAACAATTTTTTAATACGTTTAAAAATATGGTTCAGGTCTTCCTAAATGTCTAAGAACTATAAATACAACTGTCGCGAATACAATATTTTTCATTTTTTTTTCAAGAAAAAAATTCTAAGTTCCATCTTTATGTAAAATTGTAAATGTTCAGAAAAAAATAAATTTTATGTTAATCTTGAACGTTGTAAAATAGTCTAAAACACCTAAAACCCCAACCTTACACGGAAGTTTAAAAACAATTGTTATTAAAAAAAAGTCAAAGTTCACGATCAAATTTCTAAGTTCCGTCGTTAGAAATTTTAAATTTTCATAAAAAAATTACTTTTCCTGTCATTGTAGAAAGTTGCGAAGTAGTCTTAAACGCGAA
>CAKNXH010084240.1:0-18206 GCA_932178445.1 Andricus quercusramuli
ATGCCAATTCGTTTCGCTCCAACTTTCGACTGCGAAGTCATTTTAGGTCATGACTTTGCGGAGGTTTTTGACTTTGACGTTAAATACAAAAAGAGGATTTGGAGAATTGAAGATGGGTTCTGGCACTCTTATGAAGGAGATAGGATTAGTTTAGGTTTAGAAGATGAGAAGCCAGAAGTTGTGTTAGAACAGAATGGTTTTCAGTTAATCGATAAGGACAATAATTTCGTAAGGTCAAGATTTAGTCAATTGCAGGATAATAAGATTAGTAATATAAGTTTTGATAGTTTGCCCTCCCACTGTAGTAAGAGTGCGTGACTAAGTTCAGATCCTTTGCCGAGTTATTGCTACGCCAATAATGACTTAGCTCAGGCCCAAATTAAGTGCGAGGGTCTCAGAGAATTATTACCTCTTCAAGCGGGAATTTTAAAAAAACTCCTGGACGAAAAGATTCCTCCAATGCCAGAAAAATTACCTGCCACTCATTTGGCGTCGCATGTGATTGATGTCCAGGATCATCCCCCCATTAAACAGAATTATCGGAGATATTCTCCGAAGGTGTTAGAGGCACTTAGGAGTTCTGTGGAAAAATTGGAAAAGGAGGGTTTGATCGAACCCTCGGAAAGTGGGTGGTGTAATCCGGTGGTGATGGCTAAAAAGTCTGATAATGAATTTAGATTGTGCATTGATTTTAGAAGGTTGAATGAGGTTGCGAAAAAGGATGCTTACCCCATGAGGAACATGAGTGATATCCTAGATAAACTTCGTTCAGCCCAATATATATCAAAAATCGATCTCAGTCAGGCTTTTCACCAGATTCCGTTGTCGGCCGAAAGTAAGGAGTTTACTGCTTTTGCTGTTCCGGGAGTGGGGTTATATCAATATACCAGAATGCCTTTCGGTTTGTCAAACTCCCCGGCCACCTTCCAACGTCTGCTAGACCGACTGATCACACCTGAATTCGAACCTCATGTGTTTGCTTACCTTGATGATATCATTGTGGTCACTGAATCTTTTGAGGAGCACATGGTCTGGTTGGAAAGAGTTCTGGATGTGATAGTCAAAGCTGGGCTCACCATAAATCGGCAAAAGAGCGAGTTTTGTTGTGAAGAGGTTAAGTACCTTGGATACATGGTCAACCAGTCTGGCTTTCATGCAGACCCCGAGAAGGTGGAACCAGTCACCAATTATCCGGTCCCTAATACCTTGAAAAAACTGCGACGTTTCCTGGGAATGGTCTCGTGGTATCGGAGGTTCATTAAGGACTTTGACAGTATAGCAGAACCTTTATTTCGTCTACTAAAGAAAAGTCGTAGGTTTGTGTGGGGCGAAGAGCAACGGAAGTCTTTCGAGACGTTAAAGGTTGCTTTGACTTCTGCTCCAACATTAGCCCGACCAGACTTTGATTTACCCTTTACTCTTCAGACCGATGCGAGTAGTACCGGATTGGGGGCCGTTCTGACGCAGTTTATGGATGGTGCTGAGCGAGTCATTGCTTATGCCAGCCGAACAATGGCTGCTTCTGAGAGGAACTTCACGGTCACTGAGCAAGAGTGTCTGGCCGTGATCTGGGCGGTTAGGAAGTTCCGTCCATATCTTGAGGGTTATCCCTTTGAAGTGATTACGGACCACAGTAGCATCCGCTGGTTGTACAACTTGAAGGACCCAACTGGTAGGCTGGGAAGGTGGGCTACCGAGTTACTAGGGAATCAGATAACCATCAAGCATAGGAAAGGCGCCTTACATCATGTCCCGGATGCTCTCTCTCGGATGTACGAGACCGAGGTCGAAGCAGTTAGTGCTGTTTCGGAAACGGAGGATCCTTGGTACCTCAGGAAGGTTAAGAAGGTCCAAGAATTGCCGACGCATTTCCCAGACTGGAAGGTGGAGGGTGGACGTCTGTATTGCCATCGTCCAAACCCTCTCGTGGATCCACTGTTACCAGATTTGGAAGCCTGGAAATTGGTTCTACCTACAGAGTTGAGGAATAAGGCTTTACAGGATGCGCATGATGCGGTTACCTCTGGTCATCTTGGTGTTGAAAAAACTCATGTCCGCATAGCTCTCTTGTATTATTGGCCAGGTATGTTCAGAGATGTGGCTGCTTACGTTCGATCATGTCCCACCTGCCAAAAATTCAAGGTTGAGCAGGCTGGTCCCGTGGGACTAATGGGTAAACGCGTCATCGAACAACCATGGCTAATCGTGGCCGCAGACATAATGGGTCCATTCCCACCTAGTCGTGCGAATTATCGCTACTTACTGATATTCCAAGACATGTTTACAAAGTGGATAGAGTGTGTTCCTTTGAGACAAGCTAATGGTACCAATGTTCTGAAGGCTTTTGAGGATTGTGTGGTTTTTAGGTGGGGAACCCCTGAAGTGTTGTTCACAGATAATGGTACTGAGTTTGTCAATAGACTTATTTCAAAGGCCGCGAATCAGTTTGGTATTCGACATTCCACTACCCCCCCGTACCATGCGCAGGCGAATCCGGTGGAGCGGGTGAACAGGGTGATTAAGACTATGATGGCTTCTTTTGTAGAAAGCGACCACCGAGATTGGGATAAACATATTTCAGATCTCCGGTTTGCCTACAATACAGCCGTGCATGGTTCAACTCGTGTCTCACCAGCCCTCTTGAATTTTGGAAGAGAGCCAAGGTTGGCTGGTTCCCTGAAAAGAAAAGTTGAGGGAATCCCTTAAATTATACCATTAGCCGCTGAGGAATGGGAGGATAGAACTAGAAGGTTACCCGCATTGAGAGATTTAGTTGCCCACCATTTGGATTTAGCATCCGATCGTCAGGCGGAATATTATAATCGTGGGAGACGGGATATCCGTTATCAGATAGGGGACATGGTTTGGCGTAAATCCCATGTTTTATCTTCTGCACCCGATTTTATCACCAGGAAATTAGCTCCGAAATATGAAGGCCCGTTTGAGGTTATTGAAGTTCTTTCTCCGGTTGTATATTTAATAAGGGGTACGTCTGTAATTAAAGAAAAGATTCATGTGAAGGATTTAAAACCTTACTGGTCGGTCGATAAATCCGCGATTAACAATCCCCTTTCTCCTTTCAGGGAGAATGAAGAAGGTTGTCCCGAAATTCAGGGAATCGACGGTGGATGTCCTGAAGAAGAGGGGGGGAAGGGCACCTCATCAGAACCCCAGGGTCAAGCCAGTGATCCGGGAGTTCACGGGAACCATGGGGCTGGAGCCTCGTTGCCTCGAGGGTCAATCGGTCCTGATCCCATTCTTCAAGGAGAAGGTGTCCGATCAGGAGAATCCGGTCCTCCCCGGAGGAGGGGAAGGCCGCGAAGAAGCGCCACCGTCCGCGGTATCTATGGGGAACCTTCAGGTCCAGACAACTCAGGCATTGTCAGAGACAGAATCCTCCGAAGTCGAGGAGAACGCCTGCGCCCTATTGCCGAGCGGGCAAGTTCCAGAGCAGGCCCAAGAAGAAGAGGAAGGCCTCCCAAGAGGACCTATCTTACCCGTAGGTCCTCCCTCTCGACAGGAACGAGAGCCGTTTGCCGCAGCAAACCGAGGGTCAACCGGGGTGATCCCCAAGGTGAGAGCAACGAAAGTGAAGAAGGAGGCGAAGTCTCTCCTATCATCAGGAGAAGCCGGAGGATCCGGGAGAGATCCAGGCAGGTTGCAGCCGCGCCGGGGCGACTGGATTGATCCCCGGTCGCGTTCAGAAACGTCCACCCTTACTGTCGGAAGGGGAAGGGGTTCTTTAGGAACAATGGGGAAATCCACTGTCCCAATTGGTACTGGTGTAGGGGTGAGCTCCTTGGAGCCGGCTGGCCTAACTCTTCCATGGAAAACCACTATTCCAAGTGGTATTGGAAGGGGAAGGGGTCATTCGCGGTCAGAAAAGGCCACCCATATTGTCGGAAGGGGTTCTTCAGGAGAAATGGGTAAATCCACTACCCCAAGTGGTACTTGTGTAGGGGCGAGCTCCTTGGGGCTGGCTGGCCTCACCCCTCCAAGGAAAACCACTATTCCAAGTGGTATTGGAAGGGGAAGGGGTTTTGTCCGCCCTCCTGAATCATCACCCTCGCTCGTGAGGCCTTTGTCTCTGACTAGTCTTGGACGCGGTAGGGGGTTGCGACGACCTGGGAGTCAACCTTCGCCACCCATCGACCCGGTTCTCCTGGGGGTTCTACGAAAGGGAAGAGGAATCGCTCGTTTGGAGGATCCATCTCCTTCCCCCGAGGGATCTGTTACCCCGGGTGGTCTTGGGCTGAGGAGTGGGCCAATTGGGCCGATAAATTCTCCTCCCCTACCAACTGGTCCTGCCATTTCCGTGGATTTCGAGGAAAAGGTTGGCCCAAGCTGTTCTTACGAGACAAAGTTCTCGTGGAAATCCACGAAGCCATGCGGTAATGGACGAGAGGGGGGTTCTAGCCGTTCAGCTGATCCTCCAACTTGTAAACCCACTACTCCAAGTGGTATGGGAGAAGGATCGGGATTTGTTCGGTCTGTGGACCCTCGCTCTCCCCTTGCGGTGCCTTTATCCCCGAGTAGTCCGGGGATTGGAGGTTATGGAGGTACTTGGACTCTTCCTGTGATTCGCCCGGCTGCGTGGGAGGTCAGGGAGGAAATGTTCACTCCAGGTCCAACTGCGGTGTTTTCCCGAGAATTGCTGGGTCCAAAGTTGTGCTCTCCTGCAGCAAGGCTCATTTACCGAAGAGAACAGTTGGAGCCCCTCCGCAATCCACGTGAAGAGGAATGTTTTAATTGTCACCACCCTGGTCACAATTACAATAGGTGTCCATTCAAGAAGCACGTTTTCTGTTTTGGTTGTGGTAAACCCGCGGTTAAAATGACTAGTTGCTCTAAGTGTCATCTTGGATGGCGGGAGGGGACGATTGGCCCTAGGCATCCTTTGGGTCGAGAGCCTAGTTTTGTGCCGGCACCGTTGCCACTCGGGCCGGTGGTCCACAGCGTTACGCCTCCTACGCTTGACGTATCCCCGCAGTCGGGCGTGTCGCCCTCGATGTTCTCATCGGCTGAGCCGTTCCCGCTTGTGGTGCGAGCTGGGGATTTTTCGGGAAGCCGTTCCCTAGTGTTTGAGGCAACATCGGACGTGCAGAGGGATAGATCTGTCTTGAATCGGGTATCGGAGGCGACCCGCGATATGGACCCGAACTCTCCCTTATTGAAGGCGTTAGCGGGTGTCATTATTGACAAAATGTGTCAGGAGACTAACTTTATTCCTCGTTAGTCAATATTGTGTATTAGTTTTAAGTTTTTCTTGCCGTAGTCTATAAGTTTTTCTTTTTGCCGTAGTCTATAAGTTTTCTTGCCGTAATCTTGTCATTGTCTATGAGTTTTTTTTTGTTATTAACTTCTGTTATTTTGGGGTCAAACTTTAATCTTAGCGAGCACAATGCGCGGAGAGAAGTCGGTTCTAATCTGGATCAAACCATTGAATATTGGAGAGCATGGGCTTGGTTGAGATTGGATTGCAGGTATCCGGTGAAGTTAATTCCCCGCATTACCTGTCTGGGAGGGGGTTTTGTAACGTGACGATTTTGTTTAACCAATTAGAAACAAAACTCTTACTTGATCCAATCTCTAACTTGGCCACACGTTATTCCCATTTCTTTTCTTTAGGTAAAGTTGTATTTTTGGAGAGATTTATCTGTGATAAACCATATGCACTTAACTACTTGTATAATTAGGTTTAGTTGTATTTTGAGAGATTTATCTGCAATGTTTTAATATCTTCTAATATCGGCACTTGACTACTTGTATAGTTAGGCTTAGTGGTATTTTAAGAGATTTATCTGTGATGTTTTAATATCTCTATTCTCTTTATTATCTTTTATTGTAACATTATTTATTGGTGAAAGGAGAGGGTAGGAGAGAGAGAGAGGGTAGATATTTGTTTTGCCTTGAGTTTCGCTCTTTCAAATGCTTGGAGCACGATATCTCGTGTCGTGTTTTGACAGTTTCTTAATCTGTTATGAGGAATTCCAACTCCACTCTGTGTTATCTCAACATTTCCTAACTCATCTCACGTTCTGACGGATTCACTCTACGATCTTACCACTCTTACCACTCGAGTGATACAAAACTCGAAATTGAAGATACCAGGTAACCCGTCAATGCCCTCGCTAACGGCTGGATTTTCTGGCGGACTCACATACTCTACTAGCAGTGTCTCTGACCACTCGAGTGATACAATGCTTAACAATAAAGACGCCAGGTGGCGCGGCGATGTCCTCCTCAGCGAATTTCATTTGAGAAAACGAAAAGGACGACGCTTTCCCTGGGCGGGAAGTAAAGCTCAGATTTCGTGTGGCCATATTGGAGTACGGATGCATTTTTTCGCACAGTTTGGAATCCGGAATTTGTATAAACCCGTTGGTTGAGGATCAAAGAGAAGTTTTAACTTGAGATTGAGTGTAACTCAGGTAACAATTATAAATCTTTAATCCCTTCCTTGCCCGTTCTCTCTTTAATGTTTAGTGTAAAGATGTTAGATTTCAATTTTGAGTAATCATTCGGAGTTTTGCTTGATTGTTTAAATCCTTAATATGAGGCATTCAACCGGTTATTTAAAATTTTAAATATGATAGAATTAAGTTTTTGCCGTAGATTTAAGTCATCTTTGCCTTCTTATATTCCATTTGATTATTAAAAATAAAGATGTTCTTAGTTCATACCAACGCACTTGATTTGACCTTGCTTGGAGGTCGCCCCCTCGAACTTCCTCTCCCATAGAGCTAGCCATTTTAAATTTAAAATTGAATCATTTGATCAATTTTACCAGTTTTAATTTTTTTTTTTTGTTACTTTGGATTGTACTCCCGGTGGCGTCTCCACAGGCGCCTGGCGCCAAGCACTTGACACTGGTCAAGTCTATATTTTAAGGAAATGAATTTCAGGTCATCGAAATTTTATCGTTTGGGCTGCCATTTTTGAAGGTAGGTCTTTTCTCCACCTAGTAATAAAATACCTGTCACAATGTATACATATGGTATACATATGTATAAATAAATAACATGGTTTTTTTATACATATGTATACCATTCTTCTTCTTCATACCCCTTTCGGGGTAGGCGTGACACTACCCGATTCAGGTAGTGTTTCTAGGTGGATAATTTCTTGTAGTAAATTTATTCCTTGAATTCCTTTAATTCCATGAATTCCTCGAATTCCATTATTTCCTCGAATTCCATGAATTCCTTGAGTTCCAAGTAATTCCATGAATTCCATGATTTCCTTGGATTCCATGAATACGTGCGCTAAGAAGTTTCACTTCAAAAACCGGTAAAAAAAATTTGTCTGTACTGGTCATTTTTTTACCGATACCGACAATTTTTTTACCGATGCCGACAATGCATACACTTCGTTACATAAAAAGAAAAATACTGTAGGATATCCCAGCCCCACAAAAACGTAGGAGTTCCGAAATGCCAGTCAAGTCAATTCTTTCGTATTTTGAGTCGCTGAATCCAAATTCGAACTCGGAATTCCGAAGTTAGATCTTTTTTTCTTCCTACCCGCAAAGAATGTACGACATAATATAAATACAATTTATCCCCTTCATTTCCATGGAAATCCTTTGAAGTTTGTAAAATCCCTTAAAATCTTTGAAATACATGAAGGTCCAATCAAATCCTTTAAATCGTCTAGAAATCCCTTGAAATGAAATTAATTTCATTCCTCAAAGTTCTCTACAAAATTCTTTGGGGCCCCGCTTAATTTTCAATATCTCTTGAAATACTTCAAAACCTGTGAAAATATCTTGAAATATTTTTAAATCCCTTAAATACTTTGAAATAATTAAAGATGTTATAAAATCCCTTAAATCTAATGAAAATGTTTCAAATCCTCTGAAATTTTGTAGGTTTTTTATATTTCAAATTCGGTAAGATTTTTGGGAAACCCATGCTTCCCCCCTTTGTATTGAAAATACTGTCACTTTAGCAGACTCATTTTTTCATGTGTTTATATACTTACTCCTTGAAAGTGTTGAAATTCTTAGAAATTACTTAAAATCAAATTTATTTTATTCCCTTAAGTTTTCTAAAAATTCTATGAAAACCTTTAAAATTCATCAAAATCTTTGAAAATTATAACAATCCATTTTTCATCTTTGAAATTCTTCGAGATTTCATATAATCCTTCTAATCTTGTGAAATTCCTTGAAATACAGTAGAGTCACTTGAAATTCTATTTAATGAGATTTATATTCTGAAGCTATTCTCTAGAAATCACCTAAAAATTTTCAAAATTAAAAATTATAATTTTAAGATCTTCATCAAGCAATTATTAAAAATATAGGGGGTTTGAAATTCAAAGATATCTATTTTCAACGCGCATACTGAAGAATTCTAAAGTATAAAACCCGAAAATTTATACATACTCATGATTCTTTCAAAAACATTTTTTTTTCAATTAAATTTTGATTCGATTGCGAAGAAAAGATTAGCCCAAATTCATGAATAAGTTTGTAGCTTTTAAAAATCTGAATAATTTTTTTTTCTATATTTTGAATTTTCTAAATAAATTGTAGTATGAAAATACATTTAATTTTTTACACACAAATCTACGAATATTCCGAGAAGATTATAAAAAAAATTGAAGAAAAATTCTTATGCTTTCTGACCTGATTTTTTTGGTAGATTACTACTGTGTTATTCTAATTCATAATTAATAAGTTTCAGGTAAAACATTTTTCATTTAACAGAAATTTGTTTCATTATTTTATTCTCACGTGCTACATAAACAGTACACAAAAAATTTCTTGAATTCCAATGCGTTTTTTTTTACCAAGAGAAAAAAATTGAAAGGGTAGCGTTAATTTTCCATTTTTTAAATGTAATAATATCAAACTAGGAACCTCCAAAATGATAAAGTTTGAATTTTAAGATCTTCATCCATGAATTAAAAATTGAAGGGCTTGAAATTGGAAGATATAAAATTTTAAACACTTATATTAAAGCATTCTGAAGTATCCAAACCGAAAATTCCAAAATGTACCTATGATTTTTTCAAACAAATTTTTTAAATGAAGTTTTATTCGATTGCAAAGATTAGATTGCCTTTTTATTAACTGAAAATCAAGAAGCTGGGATTTACGTGGGGTGTGAATACAAAATACAATACAAATACAAAGAATACAAGGAAAATAGAACAAATAATAATATTAATAGGAGTTGGCTTTGCTATATGCAGGGCCTATATATAGGCCCTGGCTATATGTAATGAGAATGGAATATAATAAGAGAAATGGAATATTGATTATTGCGTAAACTGGCAGTGGTAATCTTAAAGCGGGTAACTTACGAAAGGTTTGAATGCCTTTTATGTTCCCACCTCTTCGTCAAAGATAAGGATTGAATACACCAGAACGCGTTTTATAATATCTTATTAACTTTCTTTTGTGGTTCATGCTCCTATTTTTATTCTTCGAAGCTTACGTAAATACTTCACCAGCAGAAGATTATGCAATAGAAAAAAGTATTTTTGAAGAAGGAAACTTTTCCAATAACAGTTGAGTAAATTAAAAAAGAATAGAAGTGAGCAATAACGGTTGGTAAGCCGGAGGCTTTTTATTTGATTTTAAAATTTCTTAAAATAAAGGATCTAATATAGGTATTGCTTTTTACAGGTCAAGTGAATAAAAGAATTGGAGAGTTTATTAAATTACGAAGGATTCCAAAAGTTCTCGAGAGCCCTTTCTCATTTTTTTCGAAAAATCTCTGATAATGCTAATTAATACCGCTGATATAGATTTTGTCAATGTCAATATGTCAATACCAGTATAACGGAAGATTACGCAATAGAAAAAGTACGCTTGGAGAAGACCCGAATATTCAAAATAAATTTAATCTAAGGTTTATTCAAAAGCTGGAATTCAGCCAATAGTTGGTTTGGATTAAAAATATTTTCAGATACAGATAGAAAATTGTATTCTATAGACAATAATAATAAAAAACGAATGGGTCATATGTGAGAAGTTGTCGAGACGTAACGTATATATAGATTGAATAATTGATTTCAGTCTCTTTTCCATAACCTAGAGGAGAAGGTTTATACGAATTGTTGAACAATCTCATCAGAAGAAACCAGCTTTTAATAAATCTGCAAGAGAAAATAGCCTGCGTGATTCCAATGCAGAAAGTTATCAGTGCGGAAATGCGTTTTGAAGAAATTGTCGTCGTCGATTTGGAAACATTTTCATTAAATATTAAATCTGATTTGAACATTTTTCACGTATTCTACAAAATGAGGACATTAAGCTTGATTTTGAGTACATTGGATTGGAAGCATATTAAAGACATAATGTTGTTAGGCACCCTCAAAGCATCTTTTTAACGAATGGATTGAATCTCCTGAGTGCTTTCGTTTCTCAACTAAAGTTACTGCAACTTTATCAATTTCACAAGAACTTGCAAGACACTTGAGTTTTAGGTTGTTGATTCGATTATAGAACGATAGACCGAGTAAAATTTATTAATGCCTGACCTATTTAACTACAGGAATCAATAACAATCAGCCATATATTCTATTAAATCTTAAGTTTTGCTGCATGCAGGCACGGACTGGCCATATGGAATTTGGGAGATTTCCCGGTGGGCCGCGAACCTTCAGGGGCGCCGAGGGTATACCAAAAAAGAAGAATGCAGACGATATCGTTTTTTCTATCTCTACTAATTAAAAAATTAGTATATTGCTTAATATATTATAGCTCAACAACGGGGGAGTCCCTGGCTGCATGTCCTCTTCACTTAACAATTCCTAAAGTTATATCTACAATTTTTAGAAGTTATAAAATCATTGAAATACAATAAGAAAGTTTGTGAATTGGAGAAACTGCAGGTAGTCTTCTCTTTCTTGGTTTGCTTTCAGTTTAAAACGTACCTTTGGATACGTTTTTTTTCTCACTTTTTCCACTTTTCAAATTTGAGGACGAACAAACAATCAAACAAGTCCTTAAACGATTCGAAACTAAGTATTTTATTCGCCTAACAAATTTTTCAAGTAATACAAAACAAGTATACATACCAGCTTAACTCTTGGTCATGAAACAACTTCTCGAATGCACACATCTAGAAAATGGAATATGAAAGACCACCATTATTTGAATTTCTACTATTCGATAGTTTAATTTTTCAAATAATTAAAAATCATTTCAACAATTGATCTATCAGTGTTGATTTTTGAACACATTGAACATTGGAAAAAGACTTTGAGATATAATAGAAGCAATGAAACAAAGAATTATAATAGAGAAAAAATTTATTGGATTTAAGGCATATCAATCGGGTGCAAGTACTGGAGGGCCAGAAATAAATAGAAAGGATAAAGCATGCAATCCATCCTTATTTTCATAAAAGAGAATATTATTTTTATTATTTAAAAAACATAAGCTGATTTTGCAACAAAATGTGAGAATCAATTAGAAATAAGAAAAAGTACAAATCTTCGAAGCCTTCACAGGCATCAGATGAATTAAACATCCAAAAAGTTTTCTATGAAGCTAATATAGCGTTTCAACTCCGTGCACTATGCATTTTATTTGTTTAAGAGTATAAGAAAATTTTTGTGAACAAGCAATATTTCACGCGCGTGACAGCGCGCGAAAAACATTATATTTCCAATCAATAATAAAGTAATATAATACAAGATTACTCCGATTCCAATTTTTAATTGTACAGTTTAATCACTTCAAAGAAATAATTTTGAAGCATGGTTTTATTTTCCACATGAAAATTCTCATTTTTTCACAGATTAATGTGGAGAGGGGCTTGGAAAATGGAAAAGCTACCTCAAAAATATTCAGTTGTTAATGCTTTTTCACCATTTTTCAATAGTGGACAATTTCAATTTAAAGTTATCATATTGTGAAATAGTTAAATTTCAAATATGAGTCAGTATGAAATTAGCAATTTTGATTATTGCATTAATTTGAATTCTTTTTTGTTCTTCGAATTATATTCTTTTGATTTTATTATGATCAAAATGAAACCTACTTTGTTCTGAATAATTTTCTGCAACGAAATCAGAGCATGAAAATATTCACATTTCAAAATTAGGTTTCCTAACTACCTTCTTTTCGCCTCATTAGAGACAAAAATTCCTTGAATTTTTATAAATTTCTTAAATTCAATTCCTTGAACTCGTGCAATTTCCTTAATTCTCCGAATTCCCTGAATTCCAACAACTTCAAAATAACGCAAAAAATTCAGAAGAATTTAAGGAATTCAGGGATTTTAGAGAATTCATAATATTTAAGAAATTCGAAGGATTTCAGAGAAATACAGGGGATTCAAGGATTCATGAGAATTCAGAATATTTAAGGAATTCAGGAGATTCAGAGAATTTAAGGAATTTCAGAAATTCAGGGAATTCCAAATATTCAATGATTTCAGAGAATCGAAAGAATTCAAAAAGTTCCATAAATTGCGAACATTGAAGGAATCCAGAATATCAGAAGATTTTAAGGAATTTAGAGAATCTTAGGCATTTCAGAGCATTTAGGGAATTCAAGAAGTTAATAGAAATACTAGAATTCACAATATTCCAGGAATTGCAAAAATTTAGATAAATTGAGGGCTTCAGGATGAAGAAGTGTACTGCAATGTTCAACTTCCGCATGATTTGTAGTTTTGCACACGATTCAAACCCGAAAAACCTCCTTTAAATTTATCATAATAAATAATCGTGAAAGCATTTAATATATTATTAATATTCAAGAAGTTCACGGAATTCTAAATATTCAAGGAATTCCGGAAATTCGATATATTCAAAGGAATTAAAAATATTTAACAAAAACTATCATTCTATGGAATTTAAAGAATTTTAGGGGTTTCGAAGCATTTCGTGAATTTAAGGAACTTAGAGAATTCACGGAATTCGTATCCTCGGCCCGAAAATTCAGTTAGTCAAAAGTGTAACTACTTTGTTAAAAATTAATATTTTTTGTAAAATTAAATATAAAAATAAATTTCAGTTAATTAAATAAATTAATATTTAACTGAATGCATATCTTTGGTGGAAAATCCAGAATGGTTGAAAATTGATGTCATTTGTTGAAATTTTGTCTTTTTTGGTAGAAAATTAATCTTCTTGGTTGAGAATGCAACTAAGCTAAATGTCCCAGTAATCGTCCCTCATTAAAAAGAAGTATTGGTAAGTATTAGAGCTAATACTTTCTTTGCGAATAAGTATTAGAAATCCAATACTTTTTCAGAAAAAAAAGTACATGATCCTATACTTAACAATACTTTTTTTTCATAAGGGATGATGGTCCCAATAATCCTGCAACTTGGTTATAATTTGAATATACTGCTGAAAATATGTTAAAAGTAACATTTAATGATAAAACACATTTATTTTAGCATTTTATAGTAGCAAAAAGAAATTATATTCATTTAAATTAAATAAAAAGCAAGAAAATTGGCTTCACGATTACTGGGACGTTTACTCTATTTGGTGAAAAATGTATTTATTTCGTTGAAGGTTTGTTTTTTACGGTGAAAAATTTATCTTCTTAGTTCAAAATTCAACTTTTTGTAGAAAATTCTTTTCTTTCTTTAATTATAAATAATTTTTTCAGATGAAAATTGAATTGTTCTATTTTTGATTGAAAATGAATCTTTTTCAGTTTCAGAATTCAACTATTCAGTTGAAAAGTGATGTAATTTGTTTAAAATTTGTCTTTCTGGTAGAAAATTGATCTTCTTGTTTGAAAATTCAATAACTTGGTTAAAAATGTATGCATTTTGTTAAAGATTTGTTTTTTAGTAGACAATTTGTATTCTTGGTTGGAAATTCAACAACTAGGATTTGTTTTTCGATTCTCTTTTATTTTTGCAAGACCGAGTTTTTATGCTGAGACAACTTACTATTTTAGTTTCACGTAATACAACCTTAATTTTCATAAAAATTCCCTTTTTCAGAAACTTATTTATTGTAGGGAATTCACATGAAATATTGTTAATGTAGAGGTCATTACCACATGAAAAACGATCACGGTTTTGATAAATATTTTATTCTATTTCACTGTTGAATACCCAATTTGTATGTCACAATGTGTTGGTAAACATTATTAGGTCGCAATACGCTGTCTGGAAAATTTTTCTGCAAGTGTAAATGAAAAAATATTCAGCAATATTATATTGTTTTCTTTTTATCAGTAACAATATTTAGGAAATAATTAAAAAATATTAAATAGTAAATTAGGATTTATTATATCTTACATGATTTATAGCATCCGGGTAGTTTTGTGTTTCCAGACAGAAGACACCATGTTTGAAATACGGTTTTCCATCTTTCCCTCAAATTCCCGTTTCTTGAAAAGCATTAGCTGTATAGAATTGTACTTCCGGCTGATTGGAAAATACTTCCATGACTCGACCAGAAGTTGGATGTATCACTTTGGCAACGAATGTGGTCCTTTTTGTGTCTGAGTCAGGCAAACAGAAATTGTAATCGTAACCACCTCCGGGTACTTTATTGGTAACTTCACCAAGAATAGTTGGTTTTTTGAGGTCCATTATGCTGTTTTCGACTGGTTTGAGTTCTCCTGTTGAAATACTAGCAGAATCTGTCACTGTCCAACGATCTGCGTTTATTTGAACCGCGTGTTTATAGGTCTCATCAGCATTCGTGCTCTATATAAGAAATTCATCAAGACATTTAAATTAATTTTAATTATTATATATATTGTAACCGCACGCTTATTAAGGGTTGTTAACTAAATGAAGGTAAATCAAAATTACTCATTCATGCAATTAAGTCATAAGTCTAATTATCAATAAAAGAAGGGTTATCATGAGAGAAACAATGAGATTCTCGTGCACAAAACTTGATTTATTCAAGAAAACCTACTCTAGCTGAAAATACAACACTTTATCCCTATTTTTTGCGATTATACCTCTAATCGAGCCTACTCTATCCTTATATTTAAGAGAAAAGAAACGATTCTTTTAATTTGGGCTTCTAGCCTTTGGCATTGATGCAGGAATTACCTGTTCTTATAATAAAGTATAATTTCTCATAGGTCACATTTATTTTTGCATTCAGCAATTTTAATTTTATATAATTCATACGATATCAATCTTAATTCGATTCACAATACAAATTCGCTTAATTCAGCGTAAAACCCTATTTTAGGAAAAACTCTTTAATCAGTGGGACTCTCTGGAGTCTAAGTCTTCATATAAAGTAGAAATTTCATTCGTCATTTTGCTAATCTGAATAATTATCATAAATCTCAAGACACAAAACTTAACCGATTAGGTGAAATATACAACAATTACGAAGCCTCAAGCCCTGACCCACGGGGTCCTAAATCTATACATTCACAGGTGTGTCGCTGGCACAAAATTAGGGTCGGTGCCGTTGAAAATATAATCTCCTTTTCTAAAAGGTACGCAATTTCCTCTTTTCGAGGTGTAAACTTTGAACGCGCTAAGGCTATCTCTTCAGAGAGAGAGAGAGAGAGAGAGAGAGAAAAAAGAGAGAGAAATCTCTGAAGGATTTATAACGCTTACGGTAAAGTTTCCCTTTTAGAGGACTTTCCGAGCAGATCAATTCCGCGAAAGATACACTTTATTCTATGAAGTCGGTTACAGCCTTTCTGAATCAAATTTTACCTTCAGGGAACACCTCACAGCTGAGGTAGCTTGAGTAGAGAGAGTATGTGACAGACTAGAGAAAGAGGGATCTCAAGCCACTTCCGGAATACAGCTCCCCGGAGATCCTTGCGGTTTGCCCGCAAGCCTCCAACTCCTCGTTCTCTGTTACGCAAGAGTTTTTATAGCTCGCGAAGGGCCTTCCTCCCACTATTTCTGTTCTACTTTTTAGTGGGAGGCGTTCGAGTTTGCGCTCTGGATATTCTCCTGAGTGATGCAACTTCTCGCGAAGTTCACTCAGAAGAATATCGTTTTGCCTGTTTTCAGGAGCTCTTATGTAACGCGCAGATTACATCTGCCCCGCATTGAAGTAGGCACGCCGATTACATTAAACATTTAGATCGAGAAGAAAAATATAAAACTGTACAATACGAAAATAAATCACAATACGAAGGTAAAATAGAGTATTGCACGGAACTAATTTCGCTGTACAAAAGAAAATAAATCAAAATATAAAAGTAAAATATTGTACGGAACCTCTTTCGCTGTTTTTCTCCTCTGGTTTTAATCGAGCGTGATGACTCCAATCTTCTTGTCATCTTTGAGAATCTCCTTCCGTCCTTCCTTGTTGTCCAAGTTTGTATTACTTGGCTTGTTTTCCTCCTTGACGATCTTCTTTATTATTAATGGCCATGCCTGGGCCGAAGTCCATTGTCTGTAGAACTCCCACAGTTCCGCAGACTCGGTGATCGGTCCCCACGACCGTGCGCTTTTGCCTTTCAGGATGGGATGATTAACTGCCTGCTGGGCAGTCTGGCTTTCTCCTCTCAGCTTCAGCGTTCGATGACATCTCTCTTGTAGATCTGCCTGGATTTGCTTCCACTTTTTCAAATCCTTAATTTTGGCGGCCGGTCCGTTCTCCTTTCCACTGGTTGTGAGGGGTCTCTTTTTAGGTCGTAAATGATTGTCCTTCATCATCTGCTCGACCAGTGCATCCCCTCGACTCTTCTTGACCGTGTATATCCAGCAGCGTCGCTTAGCTTTACTTTTCTCTTCCATTATCCGCTTCAAGCCTCGTTCTGCTGCATTCTCCGGACTTTGTGCGGCAGGTGGCTTAATTATTTCCGGTTCCTCCGGGATGTTGAGGTCAATCATGTGGAGTGCGTTGATTTTTAATTCTTGTAAGAGTTCAGCCGCAATGTCCTGATCGTCCTTTGAATTATCTACAAAACATTGCGTACCGCTTATAGATGGCTGTGGTGATTCCATACAAGCTGCACTCGTTGACGGTCGTGGCGATCCCAAACAATCTGCGCTTGTCGATGGTCGCGGCGATCCCTCACACTCTGCACTCGTTGATGGTAGTGGTTATTCTATACATGCTGGATGGCCACGTCAATGTGGGTATATATAGTGTCGAATTGGGGTTGTAGCGTCTGGTATCTTCGGTGTTACTTTTAAAACTGATCTTCCTCAAGCTCGGGCCTTTTCTGGAGCCCTCCACTATTTACCTCTCGATGGTATTTTCTCAGGTCACGCGCATGGTACTGTCCCCTCTCTGTCACTTTCAGTTCCTTGCAAAATGTATACTTTCATCGCTTTTGTTTCTTCACCCTGTACGGTCCTTCGCACAGAGATAGAAATGTTGCCATCGTACCTGTCGCTGTGTGTGACACGTTACAGGCTTTCGCAAGTACCCATTCCCCCTCGGCAAACGTGACACCTTTCTTGTTTTTGTTGATGCGGGCTAATTGATTTTCACGTTTCGTCTTTATTCTGTCGCGCAGCATGATAATTTGTTCCTGTCGGTCCAGCATCTGGTGGGGTGTCGTAGGGGGTAGCAGGTGTGTCCACCATCTCTTGGGTTTTTTTCCACTACAGGGCTCGTTTAATGACGATCTTCACTTCTGACTGGTGAATTGTGTTCCTCTATCAGAAAGCACTTTTTGTGGTTTACCAATCATTGTAGAGAACTCGTCCATTTTTTTCACAGCTATCTCGCTTGTTGCTTTGCGTATTCGGTATAATTTCGTGAACTTAGAAAAAGTATCTATCATCACGAGCAGATACTCATATCCAAACTTTGTTTTGGTTAAAGGCCGAAAACAATCGATGGATATGAGCTCTAATGGTTCCTGAGCCAGCACCGGTTATTGAAGTGCTTGTGAGGCCTGTGATGAAATCTTGTTTCGCTGGCACGAATCACACGTGGCGATTACTTGTCGTGTCATTTTCGCCATACGTGCACTCTAAATTTAAATCAATGAAAATTTGACTGATTCAATCAATCAAGCATGTTTTCACTGACAAATCAGTCATTTCATGTAAGAATAAAGTAAGGATTGGTGTTTGCTATACGAAAATAATTGGAAATTCGTTTTTAGAAATTACGTGAAAGATACAATTTTAAAATACTTTTACTAATAATTCAATTTTTATTAAATATTAACGTTGAAAAATTATTTCTTAATTCAGTATTAATAAATAATTAATATAAATAATAATTTATATCAAATTTTTCTATATTATTGTTATTATTAAAATTCTGCGTGAATAATTTTGTATATAGTTATAATATTACACCATAAAATATTTTAT
>CAKNXH010084240.1:18306-32130 GCA_932178445.1 Andricus quercusramuli
AGGAACCAAGTGTACGATTAAAAAATTTATTTTCATACATATAACCCGTGCCTGCATGAAACAGTAGTACGTTGGTACCTAATGACATTTCTACCTGCACGCAGGTACATTTTCTTATATGCGCGGCTCACCTATGGAAATATACCTGGATTATTTACGCACTTGAACCTTCACTATTCGCTATCTTTCAAAAGGGACAGTTCGAATTTCCTCTTCAGAGTGTAAAGTTCGGGTCGTTCTGCAAAGTGTAAATTTATCGTGGCAGAGTAATTTTTCTGTCATTGGGCTATCTTTGTAGTACTGGTGTATTTTACGGTGTTGATATATAAACAAAAATGGTAAGCATAAATCTTCCGTTACTTGAAATCCTTTGCAATATTTCTAATTCTATTAAATCTTTTTGAATCCTTTCAAATTTATTAAAACGCCTTCTTGGGAGCATCTAAAATCCTTTAAGATTACTGGAATTATTGAAAATCTTATAAAAGTCCGTCAAAATGCATTAAAATCTTTCGAAATATTTAGAAATCCTTCGAAATCTTTGAAATCACCTTAGCTCAACCCGATGACCTAAGAAAATGTTGAAAGAATTTGTGGTAGTATCTAGTTATTTTAAATTTGGTGAAAAAACTTTATTTTTATGCATATTATTTACAGAATGATAAAAAAATCAAAATACTCATCTGATTATATATATATATATATATATATATTGTTTATTTTTATAATTTTCGATGAAATTTATAGTCGGGCGAACATTGAAAGGTTCTTTTCTTATTTGAATTATTTAAATAAGAACCCAATAATGCTGTTAACGTGACATTATTCAAATTTTAACCCTCTTCATTAATTTTCAAATAGATATTTGCATTTTTATCCAAACAAGACGAAATTTGTACTAAAACAGATGCATTTTTAACGAAAAGATAAATTTGCACAGAAATGGTTGAATTTGCATCCAGAAAAGACATCATTTGACCTCAATACCAAAATATGAATTTCAAACAAATAAATTTCCTATGAAATAGTTGAATTGGCGAGCGTTCTGACTGTGGGGAGGTTAAGAGTGGTGTCCCTCAAGGTTCCACGCTTGCACCTACTCTATTTAATATTTATACATCTGAACTTGGTAGTGAACTTCGACACTGCAACTATCACAAATATGCTGATGATTTCAAGCTTTACCTCTCCGGGCCTATTGCCACTCTTAAGAGCTTACTTCAAAAGGTACAGGAGGATATTGATTTGGTGGTGCAGTGGGCCTTGATAAACGGTCTCACTCTTAACCCTGCTAAAACCAAGGCTATAATCATAGGACCTTCTTCCTCTCCTTCACTTGCAACAATTGCAACCTTGCCTTCTCTCTCGATCAATGGGCGTCTCATTCCCTTTGTGGATTCTGTGAAAGATTTAGGCTATATTCTTAATCGCTCTCTTACATGGAATGAACACGTTGCGGATATCTCAAGGAAAACCTTTAGAGTCCTCCAACAGCTTAACAGGAATAAAGAATCACTTCCTACTTCAACGCGTATCCTCCTAGTTAAAAGCCTGATCCTTCCTTTCTTTGACTACGGCTGTGTGGTATATGACGATATTACTGATGAGCTGAATGCTAAGCTTGAGCGTACGCTTAAAGCTTGCATTAGGTTCATCTATAACATCCCTAAAAGTGAACATATTACTCAGTATAGAGAAAGAGCAGGACTCCTTAACGTCGCCAAAAGAAGACAATTTTTCATGGGTAATTCACTTTATAGCCTATTCAGTAATGAAGCCCCGCACTCTCTTCTCAACCTCTTCAATTTCATTGACAAAGATCAACCAACACATTCCAAACTCCGTGAAAGGAAAACAGTATTAAAAATTCAGCCACACCGCACGTGTAAAATGCAAAAGTCCTTTGTTATTCGTGGTGCTCGCCTTTGGAACAAACTACCTATAACCATCAGAAATGCACCTTCACAATTTCATTTTAGAAAATTCCTTTTTGATTACTTATTCAACACATCAAATCCTACCCTCGAAGTCACACATTGGTAGAACTTAAATTCACAATTAAAAAATATATAAGTATGTGTATGAATGCGTATATACTTTTAAGTAGGTATACCTGCGTATTTATATTTATAATATCCTTCTGTTGATAGCCTGGATCTAATTTTTTGTATCATAGTTTAGTTCTTCACCTTTGTTAATACCTATTTATTATTTCAATCGTCAAATCGATGGCCATCACATTCTAATTTTAATATGTATCACTTGTTCCTTATAGGGCTATTTAGCCCTAGGAACATTTCATAAATGAATACAAAATACAAATACAAATATTCAACAGAACAGTTCAATTTTAAACCAAAAAGAATTACTTCTTAAAAACATTGTTGAATTTTAAAGCGAACAGTTGCATTTTTGTCCAAGAAAGGTCCAATTCCTACTGAAATGGATGGATTTTTCAAATCAAGAAGACAAGTTTACAAAAAAATAGTTGAACAATCGACCAAAAAAAATTTCAGTTGACATTGAAATATGATTTTTTCACAGAACTGTTGAATTTTCAACCAAACAGTTGCATTTCTTTACAAAAAGGATGAAATTTCTACTAAAACAGATGAATGTCTTTAAAAGAAGACAAATTTTCAAAAAAGTGGTTGTATGAATGAATTTTTATTTAGGTGAATAAAAAAGAAACTATGAAGGATGAAGTCAAAACTTAAGAAACTTGGTAAAAGTGAAATGTAAATGAAATATTAGGGTAAGTATTGAAAACGCTACTATTCTTAAAAATTTGTCTTTTTTGGTTAAATCTGGCCGTTTTTTATTCTAAATAAAAATCTTTTCGTTGAAGATTCATCATTTTAATTAAAACTTTAACGAACTTGTTGAAAATAAATTTTCTAACTGAAAATTCAACTATTTTGTTGAAAATAAATTTGCTAATTGAAAATTCAACTATTTTGTTGAAAATTCATTTTTGTCGTTGTTAGAAATTAGTTTTTTTTTTAAACTGGAAATTTAACTATTCTATTTTTAGTTAGAAATGTATATTCGCGGGGGGGGGGGGGAATTCTACTGTTTGATTGATATAATTGGTGTTTTTTATTCAAATATTGAAATATTTGGTGAAGAATTTTTGTACCGTTTTGGTATAAAATGCAAATATTCCAGATTAAAATTGAAATGGTTGATTGAAAATCCGTTTTTTTGTTGAAAATTAATTCGTGCAACCTAAAGTTTAACAAATGTATTTTTTTCTGAATATTCTTCTCTATTTTTAAAATAAAATTCAACTATTGGTTATAGCATAATTTGCCTCATGTTGTATACATTTAATAAATTTTGGTATATTTTTTAGAGAATTTGAAGGCTCTACTGGTTTTGACCGAGTTTTTGCCCATAACGAAATTTCACGAAAAAAGGAACCAAAGGCGTAAAACTGTAAACATTGATTGCAGATTATAAATATATGAGTTTGAAAAATAATTTGAAAATTTATTCCTACTTTTTCTTTACTCAGGCCCGAGTTGAGGAAAATATTTCAAATGGGACACCAGGTTGTAAGGGGCGATGGTTAGTTGCGCCAATTGCCCTGCCTCTAATCCCTAGATCGAAAAAGGTTCTCTGATCCTACGGGTTAGTTGCGCCAAGTCTATACCTTTCCGAAAATTACATAATCTAAACTTCATTTTTTGAAATGTGCCTGAGAACTGGTGTAATAAATAATATGTATAACAGATCAAAAATCCGTGAAAAAAGGAATTATGAAACAGCCGCGACCTGATGTGCTGAAAAAGCAAGCTCTTGTTAATCGAAATTTTTTTGAATTAAACACGGGTGCAATTAAGGTAGATATCCCAGTAATCGTGCGTTTTGGGGTGTAAACGCCAGAAATAAGTATTTTCCGCATAAAAATACAATCCTAAAATATTTTCAAGTAAATTTGAACAGTGCTTGTTATGGAACCCTAATTAGTTTTTTTTTTATACAAATAGTGCACATGAGTAAAAAAATTCATTTGTATTGCCGGTGGTGATGAATCACGAAATGTGGAAAATAGCTTAACGTTTTGGTTAGGAAAGGCGTCTCTTTGCTTAAGCTTTCAATATGTCAAGAAATTACTTGATCGGGAGGAAAATAATTTTTTTGTAATAAAAAATAATTTAGTTTCATAAAATTAAGTAAAATCTCCATTTAGTACATTTCTCGTTCAAGAAATATCCTTCACGATTATAGGGTAGTTTCAAAAGTATAGTTGCTCGAGTAATCGTGACAATTTTGTAGTTTATCATCATTTTTCAGTGAACGTTATGTTTATTAAGTAGTTTTTCATTAGCTAACATTGATCTATACTGCATAATATAAATAAAAATGTGTAATAGATATATAATTATTGTCCGTTTTAATATTTTGACAACGTAAACAAAAAATAACTTTCAAATACAGTAATACACATGACTTTTTTAGTCACTGCAGTTTATCAAATTCCATCATTGTGTTTATATAATGTACGTTGCAAAAATGTTAATTATGCAAAATACCAGTGTGTAAATTTTTGTATCCCGCGTAATTAAGTTGTACTTAGCTATTTTATAGAACAAAGTTAGCTTATATGACTTTATAAAACTCAATATTATTTTTCAAACTTTATTTTGATAGGGAAGGCAATTCAAGTTTACTATAGTGTAAGTACAGATTTTACCTATCATATTTATTCGAAAATATTTTCAACTGAAATAAAAACTAAACCTTTTTGAAAAAAATTATTTTGATTATGATCAATTATTATAATGTCCATCAGACGTATTAGAACTATCAGATGATTCGATTTTGAAGTTATGTTTCGACGGATTTTATCTCGGAGATCTTAATCAATATAAAACTAAGAATACATCTTTTATTTAATTAAAGTATTGTTAAAATAGAAAAATACATTTGAAAGACACCTCCAAATCGCTAGAAACTGATTTCAAGAAAACTTAACCTTCTGCACGAAGACTGGGACAACGTCTCGCGATTACTGGTACATGGCAGATTTGGAAATCACGATAACTGGGACATCGGTGCTTTTTTGACTTTTAATTTTTTTTTAAATAAAAAGTAATATTAAAGATAATGTAAAAACCATTTTTATAATATTCTAGCATGTTTAATGCTTCAACCAGTACCAATCGTTTTTTAAATAATCCTTCCAAAACAATTTTCTAAATATTCGAAGTCCATGAAATTTCTTTTGGTCACAATTACTGGGACGTTTACCTTACACAAAAGAAGTTTGTAATTTTAGTATGTCACGGTTTTCTTCCCGTGCTAAAATGATATAATTCAAATGTTTGCAACATTGCTTAAGGTGATGCAAATTTGTTTATTTTTTAGGCACATTAACGGAACAGCTTACAAGCGAACGATAGTATATGTATGTATTATTTTTACCTCTTCCTAATAAGAGTATGTATTTCGCTCCTTAATTTAACTCCTTAGTCTATCTTAAAAGAGAGCCCCCATCTTTGAACCTCTAATCCTCCTAATCCGTCCCTTGAAGAGGTTGTGAAATTCCGAAAAAAGGTCTCATAAGATTTTTGAAGGTAAGAGTTTTATTTTAAAATGCAAAAGTGAAAAAATTGTTTGAATGTATAGTTATACACATCATTGAAACGTTTTTTTTTTATTTTCAGAGTGAAATGAACGTCAAAAAGTTTATTCAAAAACTGTCGAAAACAACTCAAGGCAGGATCCATCCTTAGATATTATGTATTCAATCGGAGGCTGGGCATAAATATTTCATAATTTCTGACAGCCCCAAAGTAGAAATAGCCGACAATGGATCTCCCCTAGCAGCGTTTGATACCCTTTTTAAGTTGCACTACGTTACGAATGTTTGGTAAGCGAATTCCCTAAAGTTCTTTTATAATTTGATAGAGTCCTATTTATATAAAGTGCCTAACACGAAGACTGAAAATTCAGTGACAACTCTAAATATTTTACTGTGCAATATTGAATAAATTATTATATTATTAGTACTTAAGTTCTCCGTGTATAGGGGGCTAACATGCGGGGTCGCCATAGTTTGAATAAAATAAACCGAAATTATTTTTATATTGATATTCTTAATTGAATTCCTTCATTTTATAGAATAATTATAATTAGACATAAATGTCTGATTCAATCAATCAAATGTGACTAGTTTAATCAGTGAAAGGTACAGTTTATATCAGTAAAAATGACTGATTCAAAAAGTCATTTTTGACTTATTTGTCAGTCGTCGAATCCGCAATGTTTGAATTAGTCAAAAGTGACTGACAATCTGTCATTTTTGACTGATTCAAATTTAGAGTGTGGGGCGTAAAATGACTCTCGGAGTATCCGATATGTTTTTTCTGCTCCTGGATGTCCATTGGAGACGTGGCATTCTCACATGAGAGTCTTCATGAGTCCTTTCGGCACGTAAATGCGATAGAACATTCCATCCGTATGATATAGTACTTCGTTCAGTATTTTGAAGTGGGTTTCTTTGTTTTGATTTTTCATATTAATTTTCGCGAGATCCTGAATTTTCTTATCATTCCGCTGTTGCTGTGGTATTTTGCGAACTTTTTGTTCCACTTCCGGTGTCCATTCGTAGATCAAAGCGTTTATTACTACACGGGTTTCTCCACGATTTTTTTGTAACTTTCTTCATCCTGCAGTCGGCTTAAAATGTCGGCCATGACATTTTCTTTTCCAGGAAGACGTTCAATTTTTATGTTGTAATCTTGGATCGTGAGAATCCATCCTGCGAGTCGCGCATTGACGAATTTGCACGTTTTAAGGAACGTTAACGCAAGGTGATCAGTACGATTTATGACTTCGGCACCATGCAGGTAGGTACGAAATTTCTGCAGTGATAACACGATTGCTAAAAGTTCCTTTTCCGTGGTAAAGTATGTCAATTCCGCTCCTTTGAGAGTGCGACTTGCGAGCGTGGTAATTTTTTTCTCATTTTTGTCGTTGAGTTGATATAAAACCGCGCCTAAAACGTAATGACTTGCGTCAGTCTCCAGGTAATAGCTTTTTCTTGGATCGGGAATGTAGAGCAATATCGAGGTGCTGAAAAGTTGTTTTACTCTTTCAAAGCTCTCTTGCGCTTCGCATTCCCATTTCCAAGGTACACACTTTTTTATTAATTTAAGGAGTGGCACAGTTGCTCCAGTATGCCTGTCGCTGAATTTCGAATAGAAATTTATCAGGTCTAAAAATTATGAAATCTAGGAACTTTGTCTCTCTTTAAAAAAAATTAGATTTATCGAGATTCAAAGTTAGATTGTCTTCGGCTAGTTCGCCTAGGATTTCATTCAGGTGTTCGATGTGTTGTTTATTATTTTCAGAGGTGATTATCGTGTCGTCTACAAAGGTAATTATCCGTTCCCCCACCCCCTGTAGTGCCTGGTCTAATCCTCGCACGAGGGCTCCCGTGCTCGTCTTGATTCCAAAGGGGACTACTCGGAACTCATAGCTCCTTCCACGGTACTGAAAAGCCATGTATTGTCTTGAATCGGGGTGCAGAGGCATCTTCCAGAAGCTACTGGTCATGTCGAGATTTGACATTACCTTCATACCTCGACATTTTTGCAATAACACCTCGGCTGGCTCTGGACACTCCCAATATTCGATTAGAATCTCGTTCAGTTTCCTTGCATCCAAGCGTAGTCGAATTGATCCATCCTTCTTAATCACCGGCACGACTGGGTTGATCTATGGGCTATTTGAGCGTTGGATAATGCCCATGTTCAGCATCCTTTGCACCTCAGCGTCCACCTTCTCTCTATGTGCCATAGGCATCGGATAGCTGCGGCCGACAAAAGGCTGCCCATCTCTAAACTTTAGCTCGTGATGGTATTTCGTAAGTAATCCCGGCTCTCTTCGAAATAATTGTCGATTTTTCCATATTATACGTCCGAGTTCGGATTTTTCTTCCTCATTTAGTTCATGGCTCTCGTTTATTTTATCTCGTATCTCTTCCCACGTGATGTCCGGAGACAATTCCCCCTTTGAGTTTTCATTGTAATTTCTAACTCTTTCCCCGTGAATTTCTCCTTCCATCGTGGTTTCAATGGCGTTGAGACTGCTATGCGTCATTCTTGTCTCGTCCTATATTATACGGATTGCTGGCTGTCCATCTAAATATGGGAAAGTTAGTGTCTTTGTATCAAGATTAATGTTGGCTCGGTACTCGTCCAGCACATCGATTCCTATAATACAGGTGCGAGAGAGTCGTGGAACAATGAGGAAGGCTATTTGAATCGTTGTGTCAGGTAGTTGTAAATCGGCGTATATCTGCTTGCTGAGGCGTACTGCTTTGCCCCCCACTGGCCCGGCGACAGCGATGCCTGCCAGCGGTAGGCTCGGTCAATGGCTAAATCGCTCGAGATTACCATTCAGAAATTCCTCTGAGATGCAGGTAATATCTGCTCCCGTGCCAATTAACGCCTTTGTGACCATCCCGGCAATTTGTATGTTTGCTGTATAGCATTTAGAGCTAGGCCTGGGTTCTGTTCCTTCTTTCTCTTCCATAAGATCTTCTCGAGTATTTGTAAGCATATTTGCAAAATATACTGCATCCTCTGCCACGTCAATTTTACTCATTGCTATATAGGTCTGTTGACGTGGCTCCTGCTCGTTTCCCGCGTCATAGTTTTCTTTAAGGGGATATTGCTCAGTTTCTTGTTCATGTTGTGAGTCAACTTCCAGATTTTGTACCTTGTAAGGGGCTTGAGTTATCGGTTGTCTCCATGAATTTTCGTTATATGGGGCCCGCTGCCCCTCTGAGCCATTGTTCGGTCGTGAATTATTTTGATTGTTGGGTCGACCTCCATTTTGTTGTTGTTGTGTTCAGGTTCCATTGTTTCTAGGATAGTTGTTTCCTGGGTTGCCGTTTCTCCAATTACCGTTGTAATTAGGGTTGATGTCTCGCGGTTCACTGTTTTTATTTCTTGTATCGGCCTATCCAGTGTTCGAGCTTTGAATCTGGTCGAACTCCTCCAGAAGTTCGATTAATTGCTCACATTTCTTAATACCTCTACCTATTATGGCTTATTTTATTTCGTCATTATAAGGACGTGTCAATTTTCTTATCACCTCCGTTTGTTCAGGTGGGGGTATTAGATCGCTTACGTGAGCGAATATTTTGGTCGCATACTCGGCGCGAGATTTATCCTTTCCTGGTATGAAGTGACCGAACTCCAGTTTCTATTTTATCTCATGTTGGATGTGTTCGTTTCAGTAGCTTTGCTGGAATTTCATGGCAAAAGCTTTAAAATCAGATATCTCCCTTTTTATGACCAGCCACCAATCACTTGGAGGGCCCGAAGAGAGATTTTTCAATGAGATACTCTGTGTCACAGGCTCGCGGACGTACCACGTCACAATACTGCATTAAATGGCGCAGGTAGCTCATGGGACTGCCCTCCCCATTGAATTCCGGTAACACGTATTTGATAGTTGGCTTGACAGGCACAGTGGGGTTTCCGGGTTGGATTGACAGGTTGTCTGTGATTCGCTCTGCTACTCGAACGTAGGCGGTTTCTAATCTGTTGAGCTGGGCCTGCATACGCAACTCCCTTTCTTCCATGGTTTGGATCACATTGGTGGTAGCCTCCAGTGAACAGCCGATGCTGGTTTCTAATGCTTGTAATCTCACTTGCATGGCATTTTCTCGCTCTGCCATTTGTTGTTTGAGGAGTCGCTTCTCCTCCCCAACGATTCTTTGGGTCCTCCTCTCCAATTCTTTCAATCGTTGGTTGATTAATGTTCATATTTGCTCTGTGTTTTGCTCTATTAGTAGGTGGGAGGTGCTGGGCGAGTCCTCTCAATTCTCCGGAGTGACGTTGCGGATGGTGACGTCTAAATCTTCTTGTGTATCACTTCCGCTGGGCGACTTTCTCACCACCCTAGACGAGCGTAGATTGTTTCTGCTCATGTTGGGGATTTTGATAGCACAAGGGAGATTTAATTCACTGGTAACACTCGCAAGAAAATTTCGCTTTAAAGTTTTTTTCTATAAAGTTCTCTTCTCACTCTTGATATTGTTTATATTCACAAATTTACTCGCAGTTTATTCCTCCCACGACCTTGTAAGTGTGTATTTACGATGAAACGTATAGTCCAGAGTTTCACTTCGTAAAATCACACGTTGCTTCCACGCACGTATTGCGGAGTAACGACCATAAAACGAGAACACTGATTCACTTTCAAACCTCATCTTCGTTAAATTCGTCTCTTATAGCGTAATGTTTGCGGAAGAAAAATTTAGTTTCGTAGACCACAGTAATGTTTCTTTCACACTCGATAATAAGAATATATTGTTCATAGGAGACACTACTCGCGGGACTAATTTGAGCACTCTTTTTTTCATTTTTAGTCCAACCGTCTTTTAGAAAAAGGTTTTCATACACAGATCTTCGCGTTTACAATTTTTATTGCTTCTTAGCTTGCTCATCAAGCCATTGATCATCTCTTTCCATCCTGCGGCTTTCTTGTTTAATTTTTCGATTCTCTAAATACTCATCTAATTTAGCCAAACCTTGTGGTACATTTTTCTGGCTCGTTGGAGGAGGTAAGTAGATTCTCTTAAAATTTTTGTCGGCACGAAAGAAAGACTCGATTAACTTTTTCTGATCCATTTTAAACTATTTTGAGGAAAGAATCTCATTATTTTTCGACTTCTCATGCCCCACGTTGGGCGCCAATTGTAACCGCACGCTTATTAAGGGCTGTTAACTAAATGAAGGTTAATCAAAATCACTCATTCATGTAATTAAATCATAAATCTAATTATCAAAAAAAGAAGGGTTATCATGAGAGAAAAAATGAGATTCTCGTGTACAAAACTTGATTTATGCAAGAAACCCTACTCTAGCTACCTGTTCTTATAATAAAGTATAATTTTTCATAGATTCCATTTATTTTTGCATTCAGCAATTTCAGTTTTATATAATTCATACGATATCAATCTTAATTCGATTCACGATACAACAATTACGGAGTCTGAAGCCTTGACCCACGGGGACCTAAATCTTTACATTCACAGGTGTGTCGCTGGCACAAAATTAGGGGCGGTGCCCTTGAAAATATAATCTCCTTTTCTAAAAGGTACACAATTTCCTCTTTTCGAGGTATAAACTTCGAACGCGCTAAGGCTATCTCTTCAGAGAGAGAGAGAGAGAGAGAGACAAAAAAAAGAGAGAAATCTCTGAAGGATTTATAACGCTTACGGTAAAGTTTCCCTTTTGGAGGACTTTCCAAGTAGATCAATTCCGCGAAAGATACACTTTATTCTATGAAGTCGGTTACAGCCTTTCTGAACCAGGTTAGAAGGACACGCAATCAGTCTGCTTCTAAGGCTCTAACCGTTCTTAATAGAAATATAATTTGATCAAATGCCGCTTCCTGGACTAGTGTACGAGAGGCTCGCTCTACTCGTCTGCGGATCACCTGATAGAATTTATTGAAAAATAAAGAGCCTAGAAATTATACAGTTGACGAATTTTACCTTCAGGGACCTCCTCACAGCTGAGGTAGCTTGAGTAGCTTGCACAAGGATCAGAATCTCTAGAGAATGTTGAGAGAGTCTGAACGCTCTCAAGATTCTCACCGTTAGATAGAGAGAGTATGGGACAGACTAGAGGAAGGGCGATCTCAAGCCACTCCCGAAGTACAGCTCCCCAGATACCCTTGCAATTCGTCCGCAAACCTCCAACTCACGATCCGACCCATTCATGGTGTAGCCAAAAAACGTTCCATTTCCGTCTAACTCGCGCATAGCAGCTTCACGGCCATCTTGGTCACCATTCATCACAGCCGCCAGCTGTACATTTATTCAAAATGGCAGTGTAGCTGGTATCGTTGCTGATTGGCTGCAATTTTTTTTTCTTGCGCTTCTTTTAGTGGAAGGCGTTCGAGTAGAACCGCGGTAAAATACACCTATGGCCACGTCTCACATCCGTGAGATGGGTGGTCACAGGGTACGACGAAATCACAACGATAGGCCGGCGAAACCCTCGTGTGTCTTGAGGACACGAAGCGACCCAAGGATGACAGCTTTCTGCATCCATCTCGCAAGTGCCTTGGCATATTTTTGGCACGCGGGTATGGCTTTAAGGTTACGAACCAGTGATAATTCAGCACCTCCGAGAGCACCTATCACAAGGACAATTACTCGTACCAAATATTTTGGGTACAGTCGTTGCACCTCGTTTTTAAGGTATTGATACCTCTCCTCTTTTCCTTTCTCCTTTGCAGTGATGTTGTATTCGGACGGAGTCGAGAATTCGATCACGAATATAGTTCGTTTGTCGAAGTCCTGGAGGACAATGTAAGGCCTCGAGTGCGCAACGGATACTGCTGCCCGAAAATCGTAGTTCCAGAAAATCTGGCACTTCTCGTTTCGGACAATTGACTCCATATCCCTTGAAGCGTTCGGCAGGGCAGGGTCGCGACCGACACCGTAAGAGCGACAAAGGTGGTAATAAAGTACTCTTAGGGCCGCGTTATGTTTATAGATAGATAAACGTTTATTTTTCAGCCTGCTGACCTTAAAAAATTGACTTGCTTACACTTCCATTTTTACAGAATTTTCTTCAAACTAACCCTTAAAGACTCACATCCATCCATTCCTTATCTCTAAGTCGCACGCTTTTATCGCCTTGCCTTCCCCGCTTCGCCTCGCCTCGCACGCATGTCCCTACTTTTTCGCATTGCCTCGCTTGCCAACCTCTGTTTTCGCTCTAACACCTACTACTTATCTACTATTTACAATATTTACATGTTAGTTATATCTACTTTCTCTCCTACTTACAGTCTTTCCGTCTCCATTCCTCTTCCTCCTTCCTTCTCTTCATCTCCATCTTACCCAACACTCCCTTCACCCATGCTACTGCCTTTTTTTCCCTCTTTTCATGCAACAATACCGTCGGTCGAACACACCGATAGTATGTGTTCTAGGTACTCAGCGTGTGCATGACACGCTCTGCACCTATCACTGGGAACTTCTCGACATAAAATGCGGTGACGGCATGCTAAGGTGGAGATGCCACCGTCCTGGCATGAGAAAATAAAGCCCTCTGTACCTGAATTGAGCCCTCATGATTTGAGGAAGGCAAAAGTTTGCTCCTTCGACAAGGAGTGTTTTTCTACATTTCTGTGAAAGTTTCCGTGCACATGCTTGTCGATTAGCTCTTGGTGAAATTTTCCAACCTCTGCTTTCTTTACTTCGGCTTTTAGACGTGAAGCATTTAGATGGAGTAATGCACTTTCCTCACTTCTGATGTTAAAATTGAGGCAAAGGTTCTCGGCCGCTTGCTCCACGGCTTTGTAAAGGAACGCTCCTTCGCCAATCACCTCGTGGTTTCTGACCATCTTTAGGAGAGGATCTCTGCCATTCGCTACGATGTAAGCTGTACTTAAAACAATTCGGTTATGAGGACATTGGAGATTCAGAAGTCCGCGTCCGCCTTGACGGCGTGAAATGTATAATCGCGGAACTGACGAATTGATATGCAAGCTTTTATGCATATGCATGATCTTACGCGTGGTGACATCAAGGGCCTTAAGCTCGTTCTTCGTCCATTGAACCACCCCAAACGAGTAGAGTAGAACCGGGACGGCAAGAATGTTAGTCGCAGATACCTTGTTCAACGCCGACAGATTGGAAGACCAAATCTGTCGAAGAAGATGCTTGTATCTGCTTCGGAGAGACTCCTTCACTGATGTTACGTCCTGAATGCGGCTTTGAGGCACGCCCAGGTATGTATAGGTCTCTCCAGTGTTAAGATGTCTAATAACACTTATATC